>KZ808274.1:1489-13098 GCA_000696205.2 Oncopeltus fasciatus
AAATAAAATAAATAAATAAAAATGCTATTTTTAAAGAATGTTTATTAATTGTATATAAATCAGACATCCCCCGATCAAAACTTTTGCTATTGGCGTAATTAAAATAATTTGAGTACAAAATATATTAAAACCCCAAGGTCCGAAAGTCACCCCAGTCCCCTCCTATGTCCATCAGATTGTGACAGTCTGATTAGCATGATTTATGTGCAAGGGGGGCTGCTGAGCGCACACGAAACCCGGGTCATTCATGCAGCAGGGCGAGCGGTGCATCGTGTAAGGAATGCAGTTCTACGAGAGTGAATGAGTGGATCAGCTGTTGCGTGAGTGCAGCCGAGTCCTCTTTTTACGCTCGCCGCGGGTTGAATGGGCCGATGCTAGCGGGATGCATAGGCCGGCCAAGGTCGTTGCAGAAATAGAATGCACTTTGGGCCACTGGAAGGACGCACGGTCGATGCACTCTCACGGAAAGAGGCGACTTATCTACATTTTCGTCCTCTTATCGTACGCTGACTCCCCTTCCGCCCCGGAGATTAAATATTTAATTTCTTACGACACATATTTTTTTTGTCAGGAATTTTCATATTCAAGATCTCACAGGTATTTTTTTTTAATTAGTAGTAGTTTCTACTTTCTCAAATGTTGGAGAATTTTGAGCAAAAGCAATTTATAGGCAAGAGATTTTGAAACCATGGAACTATCATTCCTTGTGTACTTATTTTAACTTATACTAAAATAAAAAATGTTGCATGATTCTTAAGACAGAAATTTGAAACTTTTGGAAAATGAAATAAAGACCGTTAATTTATAGTTTATTGTGTTTTGAAGAAAATTATCACTTTTTATAGGTCAGTGTAACCTGTTTTATATCATTAGCTCCAATTATAATGGCTATTTAAAATGTGATATTTCAACCTTCTATATTTAACATATAAAACAAAAAGATTCAAATTTCATAACTGCAATTTGTATATATAATATTTACATGTGCTCTTTTGATAATTTGTTTCATTAAATTTATGATTAAAAAAAAAAAAAATAATTATCTTAACGTTTACGTTTTTCTGGACTCCATTTCTGTTACCTCAAGATGTAAGTTTAGTTTGTTATTATATAGATCGTATAAATGAAGAATAATAACCAATTTTAAATATAAAAGTCCGTCACGAAATACGAATTTCTCAGTTAATGAATATTTGTATTTGTACTATCACATTCATAGAATATACATTATATCTATAAAAATATCTGTTTCATTATTTCACAAATAGGTTCACAATTACACTTATCTGAACTAAATATAACGCAACTAAATTTTTAAATAAACTTCTTGTATTTGAACTTGACTTTTCAGGTAATCCTTACAGGTTCAATTTTTCTTAATAAACTTCTTCTGGCTTTATTTTAAGTATAAAAACGGCCTGCCACATTTTATTAAGACGAAATTAATAAATTACAAGTAATAAACGTTATAAATATTTTTTTTGTGGTATTTAATCCCACGTAAATTTTAACAGTTTTTAGTGCAAGGGAACAGAATGAAAAATCTAACCGTCCCAGCCAGGTACTCGAACATGGATCTCCTGCTATCCGGGCCGGTGCATTTTCCATTTATGCTATCGAGACAAGTTTCATAAGTTATTTAATTCCCCGCACTAGTGTCGAGAGTCTAACCTCCGAGGCAGACGAATATATCGTCTTATGCTTAATAACTTATCAGACTTGTCTCGGTAGCATAAATGGAAAATGCACCGGCCCGGATAGCAGGAGATCCAGGTTCGAATCCTGGCTGGAACCAGGATTTAAATAATCATTTAAATAAATCATTTTTTAGTGTCAGAATTGGAGAAAATATTTTTTTTTTAATTTATACAATAAGNAGAATTTGTTGGATTTTGGTCAAGATTAATATAAAAAAAAGTACAATTTAAAAAAAGAAAGTATATTTTCTATTATCTGCCATTGACATTGTAAGCGCTTACTCAATTCTCTACTAATTACCTGAGTAATTTTCAGCAGACTTGATTTAGATATGTGAAGTGCCAATGATAGGCTATGGAACTTCATTCTTGGACTCGGAAGAATCCGACCCATTCTTTACAGGATGTAAGGATCCTGTAGATCCTTACATCCTGAAGCAGGATGCTTGCATTCGTAGATCACTATGATGGCGGCTAATATTTAGAATGAAGAGTCCGTCTTGGTCTGGACATGGATATAACCTCTAATGTGACGAAATCTACGCGGACTTGAATGAAGCCACACTTGGTAATGAGGATGTGATTAAATGGTGAGGTTAAAAGAGGTTACAAGCTTTAAATGCCCAGATGTTTATCTCAACAAAAGTGGTTATATTGAAGAGAAAATGCAACAACGAAGTAGTTAGAAAAATGTTTCCCGCAGATAGAAAAAGTTTCCTTAAGAAAAATGTGGTCTCCAAGACAAAAAAAAAAATGGCAGTCTTTAAGTCTACATTCCTTTCAATCCTATCCCATTCCTCAGAATCCTGGATCCCGAGCCAGATTCGGTCAAGGTTGATCTAAAATACAATTTTTTACAAAAAAATTCATTATTTTTTAATTATATGCCAACGTTTCGGCTTACATTGTGAGCTGTCTTCAGGGCTATCATGAAGGCGAGAGGGGACTTCGTTCCACCTGAACCAAATGTTCATGACTGAACCTGGTGTCACGATCCAGGTAGCACGACGTCTCCTCTCACCATAATGATATGCCTGAAGATGGCTTTCAATTTAAGCCTAAATTTCGGCAGATAATTAAAAAACACATTTTTTTTTAAATTGATTTTTTGGATCAACTTTGACTGAACCCCCCAAATAAAACTACTATTAAAGTTATATTCAAAAAAGGTTCCTAGACCCCTAATACAGCGAACAACCATTTAATTATCTGCCTGGTCATGTATCCAAATCAGCTGACCTCACTCAAACGAACGACAAAAATTTCTAATCGTTAAGAAGTTATAGTAAAGTCGGATTGTGTATTTATAGTTTTTTTGTTTTTTTTTAAGATATTGGTGCGGATTTGTCAGTATATTTATTGTCAATTGATTGATTTTTTTTTCACTTTGGAAGTTACAAGGAACTGCTGAGAAATAAGTGAGCCGTAATTAGTCCAATCACAACGGGCTGGAGAGAGTTTGAAGTGTACTCAGAGCCAATCAAAAGCAGAGGACAAGTGGTAAACCCGCATAATTGTAAATTTGAAGGATTAAATGCGGGACAAGGATGACATCTAGGAGAGATCCGGAGTAACTTGTGCCAACATAAGCGACAGGAAGCTCATAATTAACGAATAAGTCGTTATTAAGAACCATGATACGTTATCTCCTAGTAAGTTGGTAGAAGCTTTTTGGCTATAGGTCAAATACTTAAGTTCAAAATATTTTTTTAATTAGTTTAGTTTATTAAATAGCTGTTTTATTACTTTTAATAAGTTGTTTTGGGTATCATTATGAAGAATATTCTTTTATTTTGAAAACCACTTATTTACTACGTTTTTTCCCAATGAAGAATCATGCTTTCAGTAAATTTTATTTTACAACTATTTATATACTTAACCAAAATTGAAACCAAATTCTCAAGATAGATACTAAATCGTGAGGGGATGGGGGCTCTTCTTAGTTTTTTTAAACACATTTGAATGCAAAAATTCCTAAAATATCAGATAAAATTTAAAAACATTCTTCCTCTGAGACTTGAAGTGGCTGCACGGGAGATAAATTAAAATTAAAAAAATATTTGAAAGAATGGACATTATTTGACCCATAATTCTAAGTCCATTGATATTAATTAAAATGAGAAAACAAGAAAGTGATATAAATAATTTATTTTTCTCGTGAAACATTTTTCTTTACTGCTGACCTTCTAGTAATAATTACCTAGCAAAATTGGCAAAAGACCTATTGTTCATTTTTTTATCAGCAATAGCAGTTTGTGGACATACTTTTGGCATGCGCCATACAAAGTATTTTTTTAATAATTGACCGTCCATTTTTGCATATTTATAATATTGAGATTCGTTATATTTTTGCTTTCTTTTATTATACCCTTGAGAAACAAGCAAGCTTCTACTGATATAGATAATATTAATTTAGAATTAATCTTTCCACTTTACCTTCAATCATCACACTCATTTCCTTTATCAATTTTTCTTTTAATTCAAACATGATACTCTATGTTCATCTTTCCTTATTATTTCTTTTCGAGAATTATAATATTTAATCTTATTTATTTGGTTTCCATCCATGAACCCTAATTACCTATAAAACCAAATGCTTATTTTATACATTTATAGAATTATAAATCTTTTTCGCTTATTCAGAATAATTTTTAACTTCTGCATATATCCTGTTCTGGAAAATCATCTTAATACCTTCATCTTTAAATAAAGATATTATGTTCTTATATTTTACTTCAATTTTTGTCAAAAAAACTTTTCGAGACTCTTGGTATCACATAGTGTTGGGCATATCGTATTGACCATAGTAGTTGATATTTCAAAAAGTTTGATAGACAAATCGTCACCTCCATATATACTGGTAATATTGGAGCATTATTGTCTCATTCTAGTAAAATGTATAATTGATCTTAAGTTCTTAAAATCCTGGTAAATTGTAAATGTCTTTTTGAGGATTAAATGTATTATCAATTTTTGAATAAAATTTCTCCCTGATTTATTCCCTTTCAAATCTTTCTCCTCGATTACTTCTGTATACCCGATTCACTCTTATTCATATTCCCCAAAACCAAAATTTCCTTTCTACCCGAAATTTTTTTCTACATCTGATAATAATTGTTCTTTTATTACTATTATCTTATCTTTGGCGGGGGCCACTAATAACAACCAACTTCATAGTAATTAGTGTCATGTTCATAACTAATACTAGCTCATTCATATATTTCTGGCTTGTAACGTTATTGCTCACTATTATGTGTATCATATATGATTTAGCTCTGTGTTACATATATACTCCACTCCAAATGTCATTCCTTATTCCTTCAGCCACTGACAATATAGACTCAATTCCATCTAGAAATCATTTATCACATTTGGTAAAACATAAACCACTGTGGAAAAGCCCCAAAACATTCCAGCATCAAATATGCGTTTCCGCTGCATCATTTGTGTTTGTTTAAACTATTCCGTTAGTTTTTTCAAGCATTGTAATTTTTTTTTTTTTTTTGCATAGAAAAAAAAACAAGCCTGATCCATTTATCCCTAACCCGGGGGAAAATGGTTGTGAATTTCACTATCTCCTTCCTATGGACTAATTGTCTTCTCTAGGGATAATCTCCATGACTACTCAATGGAGGCCTTTAAGTTACCTAGGCTACACTACCGGTAAAGGGATAGTACCGGCATATTTGTCATATGGGGTTAAATTAGCGAGATCGCCAGTATAACCCTCTTGAAATTGTAGCAACCTTACATTTTTCACACTAAATTTAAATAAGATATTTCGCTAAGAGAGACGCAAACAATATGTTATATTATTAGATGATTTTAGTTGGAGTTCGGTCAAGGTAGATCTAAAAAAAATGCAAATTTAAAAAAAGGTGAATTTTTTGTTTGGATTTACCTTGACCGAGCCCCAACTAAAAATCATCTAATAATAATATCTACGGTCAAAAAACTCTCCTTTTGAATATGTTATATTTTGTTAAAATCAGTTTAGGATTATTTAGAAATTTACTTCATCAGGTCTGCTCCTGAAATATCTAGTAAATGAGTAAAGAGTATGAAGGACCCTCGATAGGGTGAAACACTTACCATCTCTTTGATGGCATTTGGGGAAATATTTTTGTGGATTAAGCTTGTCTAGACCGGAACTCGAAGGGATCGATGTGATAGACGATTATAGATTTTTTGATAAGCGACAGATATCTGTAGAATTATACTCCTGGAATGGATCCCAGAGTACTCGTCATTATTGTGAAGTAAAGCTCTCGATTTGCCCCATTATGTAACTTCGACTTGAATTATTCAGCGTTAAGTAAATAAATAGAAGTTCTTCTAAAGCCTATTAGAAACAATTAGAAATTTAACTGCAAGGATGGATGAGGCTTATGAAAATGTGTCATAAATCATTGTGTCAATTATTTGACACAGTTAGAAGCCTGAGTTAGAAAACGCAAGAATGATAGATGTCAGATGGGAGACATGTTGACAATGCATCAGCTGACAATCTCTCCTGCAATATTGAGTTGAGTCACAGGGGTTTCACTGTTAGAATCTGATTAATCCTGAGGAGAGACGACAAAGAGACATCTTATCTCCCCCCACCACTTCTTCTGAATATATACTCTCTTGTCTCAGAGTTGAGGACACTTAAGAAATCTGCTTAACAAGACAGGTTCTTCACTCCCTTAGCTTGTTACACTGAGGGCTTATCTTTTTCTTAGCTAACTGTGAAAGTACTGAGGTCGAGAGAGGGGGCTGTCCTGGTCTCTAAGCACCCAGGGCTCTGGGAAGGCTCCCATTTCTCGATAGGGAGTGACTCAAAACCGCAACCACAGGTTTGGAAGTAACATTCGAATCCCACAGACTAGGACGGCCCTCTCTTGAAGGCGTTCGCTGCCTCAGGCGTTTTGTTCTTCTTCAAAGGCAAAAAATAAAATTAGCAAAAGTTGAAGTTTAGGGCATTACTACAGGAAGTTATTTCCATGTGATATTATCACTTACACTATTAAAAAAAAGTCTTTAATCAATAAATTAAACTGCACCCTACATTTAAAAAAAAATTTTTCTGCTCTGAAAATTCCACTTAATACCCCATTCCTATTACACTCCAAATGCATTAAATGTGGATTTGTACATATTCAAGTAACATGCTAAATTTGATTATGGAAAACAACTAATTTCGGCAATTAATGAGAGGGAAGAGAATATAAAAAACTATCTGTCCCATCATGGGACAGGTAGTTTTTTATATTCTATTCCCTCTCATTAATTGTTTAAAATTTACGTGGGATAAAATACCACAACCAAATAAATATTTATAACTAATTTCGGCTTTTACGCTGTGAAATTGATATATACGGTTCTGGTACCCTACTTCAAATTGTTCAATTTTTCCCTGTAACTCCTAAATATTCCTTCTGACAATTACAAAATCTATTTTAAATTTCATTGTTTCTTTTACTAGCACTTGACATTTCAGGCAATCTAACACTCCTATTTATCCGACTGTGCTTAAAAACAAAGTTAGCCTTACGATTTTCATTAAAAAACTTCAAGCTGAATTTCTTTGTGACTTTAAACTGCAGCTTGTATGTCACTCTACAAACACACAAAGGCACGCAGACACACACACACACACACACACACACGTGCGAATGACGATGCTGTGCGTGGTANTGTGTGTGTGTGTGTGTGTGTGTGTGTGTGTGTGTGTGTGTGTGTGTGTGTGTGTGTGTGTGTGTGTGTGTGTGTGTGTGTGTGTGTGTGTGTGTGTGTGTGTGTGTGTGTGTGTGTGTGTGTGTGTGTGTGTGTGTGTGTGTGTGTGTGTGTGTGTGTGTGTGTGTGTGTGTGTGTGTGTGTGTGTGTGTGTGTGTGTGTGTGTGTGTGTGTGTGTGTGTGTGTGTGTGTGTGTGTGTGTGTGTGTGTGTGTGTGTGTGTGTGTGTGTGTGTGTGTGTGTGTGTGTGTGTGTGTGTGTGTGTGTGTGTGTGTGTGTGTGTGTGTGTGTGTGTGTGTGTGTGTGTGTGTGTGTGTGTGTGTGTGTGTGTGTGTGTGTGTGTGTGTGTGTGTGTGTGTGTGTGTGTGTGTGTGTGTGTGTGTGTGTGTGTGTGTGTGTGTGTGTGTGTGTGTGTGTGTGTGTGTGTGTGTGTGTGTGTGTGTGTGTGTGTGTGTGTGTGTGTGTGTGTGTGTGTGTGTGTGTGTGTGTGTGTGTGTGTGTGTGTGTGTGTGTGTGTGTGTGTGTGTGTGTGTGTGTGTGTGTGTGTGTGTGTGTGTGTGTGTGTGTGTGTGTGTGTGTGTGTTTGTTTGTATATAAAAATTGTAATAGATAAATTGTTTTAGATCCTGTACATTTTTACAGGATCTAAAACAATATTGATTTTTTTTTCTTTCATCTCCGGAATATGAATTTCGTTTTAGTATAATTTTTAAAAAAACAGCTTTTAAGTTCTGCAAGAGTATATCATAACAATACTATGTTTGGGGCACAGGCGTCTCAAGCATACATACATTGCTAGATTGCCTGATTTCTGCCGATGCGTCCAAAGCTGGGCGGGGATTTGGTCAGGAAGCCTATTGCAGAGAGTTTTCAAACTGTGGGCGACCGGCCCTTTGTACTGTTGTCTCTGGTATTATGGGAGGATAAGTTCAGTGGTGCCTCTGTGGCGGGGAGGGGACAGGAGGCACACAAGGGTGAGACCACCAACCCCTCCGAGGGGGTGCTGACTTATCGCCGGCAGTGCAGGGGAAGTGTGTACGAGGGGATGAGACTCTTCCTCTTCTTCTTCCATTTTACGTCCCCCTTCCTCTTCTTCAGAATGGGTGCTTTTTAATATAAGTCTGAGGGGAAAATATTAGGAGAGGTAAAACTCAAGTTCAGTCATAAAATATCTTCGTGGAATGTGCCTATTGAAGAGAAAAATGGTCATTACAAATACCTTCAATTACTAAACTGAATAATGCACAATTATCTCAACTAATCATGGGTAGAGCAAAGTTTAACTCTGTTCTTGAATTCTCATTTAAAGCAGATATTTCCCTTCAGCTAACTTTTAAAATCGATAGAAGGAATTTTTTTTTTAATAAATAAAAACTTTATTATTAATTACTTTCTACATGTTTTTTATCTAGTAATGTGCTGGAATACGTAGATTAATAGAAATGTCCAATTTTTTTTTTAAATATCCCTCACGGGATTAAGCTCAAAAGTTACATTGCCTTGCTCCAAAATTTAGATTACTAGTGTATTTATTCCATGTCTTATCATCAATCTTAAATGACCCAAGTAAAAACTTTGTAACTCAATAAAGTATGTATTGACATATTTAAGTAAGATACGTAAATCCCATATTTACATCTTGAGGGGTTTTATTAAATGTTATTCAGTCACTGAATGTTATTGTTTCCTATGAAAGTAGTATCACAATTTTTGGAATTGACATTATGACTAATATTGGCGTAAGAGCCTGAATATGTCGCAAAATAACTCGTTGTTTTGTATAATTGCTTTCTAAATTACTTATTACTTGTTGTTTCGAGTACAAACGAGTGGCTTGGGCCTATCGATCTCTTATCTGATCTCAAAATCAATCAATGAGATCTGTAGTGAAGGTAGTGAGTGACCTATTACTCACTTCACTTGCCTTTGCTTACATTTTAATTACATTTATTCTGAGATTATTATTAAATTAATTGAAATTAAAAAAAAAAAAATTAAAAAATTCGCCTTCCTACATGCTACAGTTTTCATTTTTTCTTAATGAAAATACAAAACGAAAGGTCTGATTCGTAATATTTAGTTTAGACAAGTGAAACCCAAAACAGCTTGCTTTGCCTATTGGTAAAAGACATATTTCAGGAGTTACACAGCGAAATTTAACTACCTTTACACTTTACAAGCCGCAATTAGATGTTTTTCATTATGAAATTTGCCATATCCCTTTGAAATACAAAATCTGAAATGTCAAATGCGAGTACAAGAAGTATTCTCGCTGTAGGGGGCATAATATTTGATTGAATTTAACTAACGAATTTGTTTTAAATTTATAAGTCAGGAATGTTCAGCTGAGGGATTATTCAGACTAATTTTTGAGAAGTTGGTAAATAGATTTTTCTTGCGGATCATTATTTAATCTCTGGAATTCATACTATCTGTCTTAAGTTTAGTGAAAGTTGTATCATATCTAAGGGTTTAAGTTCCAAAAAGACCGAAGTAAAAAACTAGGAATTATTTTGAAAAGTTGGAAACACATTGTATTTATAATTACAAAGCTCCTAAGTTTGAGCTTTAATTTTGTTTACTTCGGAAATTTCTTGAAGGTATTTTATTATCACACATCATATTTTTTACGACCCTCTTTTTAACCCTTTTGTTACTAGAATATATGTTTATTGTTTGGAGTTAGACACATTTAATCGAGACTGTGGGAGAGCTGCGATTTTTCTTTACCTAACCTGGCTTTCTAGATGATAAGGGCGTGCTGTCGTATTGATAAGGTACACAGGGTCACGTCACGCCCCAAACACAGTAGTCACTCTGAACAATCACGACCTGCCTCAATCTGATCTGAATTTAACTTCCACCTGGCCCAGAGGGTCAGGAAGCAATTTTTTTTATTTAGTGAAATTAACTTAATCCTGACTTTTTTTGTTTATAAATCCTGCCCATTCANGTGGTTCGGAGAATGGTGTTGTAGAGGTAGGTAAGGAAAGTTACTGCTTTATTGGGAAAGTGGTTTAGGCTTCAATAAGATCATACCCGTGAGACTTCCATTATAGAAGGAATTAATACAATAATAACAGGGTACTTGGTATCAATTATGTATACATATGGATAATAAAGATATCGTGATAGGTAATAATAATTGTTGAGGAACATTGAAATTCAACTACCAAGGTTAAAAAAAGATTAATAAATAAAATTATTGAATATATTTGGCTTATTAATGAAAGTAGAGGTTAAAAATGGGTACACAATTTATAATCACTTTACTATTTGAGCTACGAAAAAATGATAGAACTAGGTTTAAAACGCAATTTCTATTTTATATTCTGTAACATATTTATGAAAAAAATGATTGAAAATTTACCAATTTAATTACAAAGGGGGTTGGGGCTCTTCTTTCACTCTTCCTTCTTACAACAAACCTTATTGGTCTATATATAATCATTTATTTCACGGTTTATGAATATTGAGTGACTGACTTTTTGTTATTAGAAAATCGAAATATTAGAAGTGGAGTTCACATGAGATGGACTGTTCAAATAAAAGTATTCATCAATTAAGATGCTAAGAAATTCCTTTAGCTTACGCAGATTTTGCGTGACTGACTTTTTGTTATTAGAAAATCGAAATATTAGAAGTGGAGTTCACATGAGATGGGCTGTTCAAATAGAGGTATTAATCAACTAAGGTGCTAAGAAATTCCTTTAGCTTAAGCAGATTTTGCGTGACTGACTTTTTGTTATTAGAAAATCGAAATATTAGAAGTGTAGTTCACATGAGATGGGCTGTTCAAGTAGAAGTAGAACTAAGATGCTGAGAAATTCGCTTAGTTTCGCAGATCCGCTTTACACGTTTTTAGTTGAACCCTGCATTTTGTAAAAACTTTCTTTATTATAGCAACTCAACCTCTCTTACTTCCACTCTTGGAATTTTTTTTTTTAGCTCTGAAAATTAGATAAAAGTTTTGAAAGTGCTCAGCTTTAACTAATAAATCAATTGTCCAAAGAGTGGGAGGAAAAAAAAAATGGTTTTCCTCATTATAACATTGCCTGAGTTTACCAAGAAAACAACTTCACCCATTCTAAGATGATTTTAGTTGGGGTTCGGTCGAGGTAATAATACCTCGACCGAACCCCAACTAAAATCATCTTAGAATAATATCTACGGTCAACAAACTCTCTTTTTGAAT
>KZ808274.1:23787-37406 GCA_000696205.2 Oncopeltus fasciatus
ATAAATAATATAATATAATAAATATATTGTATAATATATATTATATTATATAATAATATATAATAAATTTTTTTTAATGGTACAGGGAGCTAGAAAAAAAAAACTACCTCAGCCAGAGAGGTACAGAGTTTTGCTTTTTCTAGCTCCCTGTATGATTCAAATAAATAATGAAATGTGGGATTACTTTACCACTATTATCATCATAATTTAAATTTATATAACTGATAAAAATAAATACTTAAAAAGAGATTGGGAGAGTTGGATGGGTCCTCTTATTTTCGAAGTAAAGAAAAGGCTTTCTATTCGAAACCATGAATTTCGGTTGCGTTGCAGGAGGTTCAAATATCAATTTAATTAATCCTCATTAAATCCGTTATGGGGAAAATTTAAGGAACATAATTGGCGAAAAAATTTATTATCCTAATGTTTCTATAACGTTTTAAAAAAATACAAAAATAACCATAGTAAAGAAGATATTTAGGACTATAACGATGTATATTGAGTGATTCCCCCAAGTAATTAGTCTAGACTCAACCTTATCAAAATTATCCTTTACTCTCGTCCTGTCCAACTTTTAAGATCAAATTAGTCGATTACTTTTACTATTAATTAATTTTGTCCAGCTGAAATGAAATAAGCAAATCTGTTCAGTTAACTATGGTATATTTTTTTAATCTTTGAGACATTCTTTTTCAAATTGAATTCGTTTTGTGACAGGAATTCTGATAGTTTGTGTAACAAAGTAAATTTTTCAAATTTTTTTTTTCCCTCCGGCAGTTAGGATGGGTTTAGTAATATTGATTTTTAGTGGATGCGGTTCCAACTTCTGTTAGACTCCTCGCAGGTGCATGGTACCTCGCTCGACAGCTGTTACTGAGTAAACAGGTGACTCTTTACTCTCCCATAGGCGTTGCTGGCAAGTGTGTCACGCTCCGTGAGGCGTGCGTGAGTCGCGGGGGGGGGGGGCATTTTTCCAAGTGGGTCACAAGTTCAGAGCCCGGTCCTTCAGTACTGAAATTTCGAGCTCGCCACCCCACATATGCGGCACGCACATCAAAATCAATAGCCACATGTTCGGTGCGCATGAGTCCATCAAAGCTCCTCCTGGACCACCTCGATTTGGGAACGGAAGGGGTCGACAAGTATTGATCTGCTGGTGCAGCCGCTGCACTTAATCCCGTTATGTTATGGACGACTCCTTGCATCGGAGTGCAGGCCTGGAAGCGCACGCCATTGCAATTCCTCTAAATGTACGCTTTGCTGCTCTAGAACTCATTTCAAACCTGAATAACTGGAATAAAATTGATCTTTCTATATTAAATTTCAACCAAATTGTTTAACCAAACAATACTCTCATACCTTCACAGTACTGTAGCACTCCAAGCATCCAAGGTGGCTGCCAATAAGCTCATCTATTTATTGATACAGTGATTTACGTTCCGGCCCACAATTGTATTTTTATTGTGTTATCCTGGTTGGTGTTGGGGGGGAGGGGGTGCTATCCGCGAATCTATTGAAAAATCCGCATACAATATAGGGGCAATAATCATTACAAGAGAAGAGCAGTATTATAACTGTTATGTATCTTTAGTAGCAGTTATAGCAGTGGTTTATTTGTCTACTTATTAAAAAAAACAAAAAAAAAACAACTCCAGTATTTTATTTAACAAAAAAATTAGGTTGAAAATCCAACAAATATCGGAAAAATTAAACCTTTCTTCTCCTTTCTCTTTAGTGCCCCATTGTCCCGTTGTTTATACATATTTCTTTCAGTTAAAGATGAAAAAAAATATGTATAATAACAGCATAATTTGTTTATTTTCTTCATTAAATTCTATTTCGCCCCTCTTCGAATACTAGGCTTAAGCATATTTTAAAATCACTTAAGGATGCTGCCCTTGTATAGTATAATTACTATATGGGAGCGGGTAAGAAGTGAAATTAAAAAAAATAAAATGTTACTTAAATTAAAGTTTGCGATCTATCTATATTTCTTTCATAATGGCGACGCATCTTCAGGAGCTTAAAAGATAAAAAAAAGTTTCGTAAAAAATAAATAAATAAAAAAGATAAAAAAGGAATATTTACTGTCAGTTCAGACTTGATTGTGGAAGGTTCTATTTTAAATATGGCTGTTGTTTTTATATGAGCTTATATTTTTAGTTCCTGAAGAGATGTCAACATTAGCCTTGAACATGATAGAGCGCGATAAAGTAAGTTTGAAACAATACTGTTATATGTTTTTAACTTTTGCCCGTTTAGCATTGTAATATTTTAAATTGTTGCAACCAAACTGCTGACTTTTAAAAAAGAGAAAAAAACTGTTATAGAATATAATTTATGTAGATTTTCCCTTTCTATCGCTTGTTTTTTATAATACCTTTCTGGAAAGCATGCATTAAGGATTTTAAAGCAATGTGGATCAAATCTTGAAGAACATCAATGCTCCGGCTTCAGAGGATCTCCTGGTTTAGTATTACATACAATCCAGGGGAAGTCTTAATGGCCACAGAATTATTTTCTAAATTTAATGGGTAGGGACGATAACCACTCTATAAAATGGTGTATTATGATCCCATCATTCAGGACTAAGGTATGCAGCCAGTTTCAGGTAATAGGAAGATCAAGCGGTACGATCGGTGCTAATCTGTTTAAAATGGTCCTTCATGGTCGCTCAGAGGAAAGAGAGAGTAATTTTGACCGTGAGTTATGAGGGACAAGCTTGTCCACACCCCTCATTCGGGAGTCAGCTGGTTTAGTCAGTGGGCCAAAGATATTTATTTTGGCTCATAATAAGTATTAATATAGAAGATAACGTATTCAAGATGACCGTGGTTATGTAACCACATGACTGGTCTTTTATAGTGTAATTTTCTGCTGTAATGTAGGTCCTAAAGAAGGAATGAAATACTCCGAAACAGCCGGCATTTTAGTCTAGATTTTGTCTCCATTCTCCATACAAGATAACTTTTTTCTATCTACAAAAAATATGCGCCATTCCTACAGAAATAACCACTCACTTTACCATTACCACTCTCCATGACGTGAAAGTCCTTAAATTTATTTATTCCTTCATTATTTTAAACTAATATTAACATTATTCTTATGGCAGATTTAAAAAAAAAAATTTTTTTCCCGTTATTTCCTGTTTACTGCGGCGCTGCAATATCAACAACTGCTTCCGCCAATCGTCTCTTTTTCCAGAGAAATCTTCTAGGGAAGTCTAGGGAATTCTGCGCATCAGCTTCAATTCCGTCCATCCATCTCAGCTTGAGTCTTCTTCGCATCAGCAGCTTTTTGGTAATTTTCTCATCTCTCCCATCTGGACTAAATGACCCATATTAGTCGGCCCTGTTCATGGCATCCATGACGTTAAGATACTGAATAGCCTAGTATACTCCTGTTTTGTGCGTCTTACCAAACGTCATGACTCAAGACGCCTCTATATGTTCTGAATAAAAATAAATTCTTAAAAAACGGAAATTTCTGTTTACAACCTTTTGTTTTGGTACAGATTTATCAGTCGTACGTTAATACTGTCCGTATAAGGACCTAGTTGAGGTGGAGTTTTGCGCTAATAGACAGGATTTTCTTAAGACACATTTTCTTGACCTCCAGGACAACTTGATTTGCCTCGGTCACATGTGGGCCAAGATGAGTTTTTTCTTAAAACTTATCCTTTCCGAATTTAACACCTGCACCATGAATTGGTTCAAATCTTGTGCTTCATTTTAAATATCTTTCTTTTTGTAAGCTATTGTAAGCATTTTACTAAGTATAATGTTTAAAAATTGCATTTTACACCTCTTACAGTGCTAACTTTTTTTTCCAAGAGACTATTTTGGAATGAAAAAAAAAATGTACAAGAGACGTTCTTGGAAGCGAGGATTGGATTGGAATAGTTGAAGGAAGCCTGTGCAGTAAGGGTATGGTCCAATGGAGAACCTCTTACTGAATCAGCGGCAGAAGAGGACCTAAATATTTATGTATTTGTGTATTTGAAAGGATCGACACGTCGGTTGCGTGAGGACCAGATCTCTTCGGGAAGGAAGCAATTGAAGGATAACACCTGCTTACTTTGTCTTAGGCAGGTAATAAGGCTTACTTGGGAATCCGTATAGATCCTTTTAGACTCATCAGACACTTCCCCGAAGTTTTATAAGCAGCTCGCCAGCGTCCTCCGAGACAGTGGTAAGTTAACCTCTGTCTGAGACAGAGTTCCGTGGTAGATCGCGTGTTCTGAGCGCCGGGTTGGTCGTGGCCTTTGCAGTGTCGTAACAATGAACTGATAAGTGACAGTGATTAACGAGTTATCTTTAGGCCTCCTTTAAAATAAGTATATTTAATTTATTTTTACATAGTAATTAATTTATAAGCTGTAAGTAGTTTTCGATTTCTCTTTATTTATCAGTAGGTTAGCTTTTATTAAGTTGGTGTAGTTATTTGTGATAATAAATTAAGTTTAATTTATCTCATTGTTCTTAATTATTAGTGACCCGTAGCCATTAACAATTAATAGCTCGTCCTGAGTAGGGTTGGTAAAGAATCAATGAATTGTTTTGTTTCTTTTAGATGTCGCATTATGTTATCAACATGAATACCTTGATTCCCGATTAAGATACAGCCGGTTGGATACTATGTCAGCTAGCTGGAGAAGCGTTGGTTGTAGCGGAAGCCTGGAGCGAGGCTCCTCCAGGCCTTGTCAACAAGCCGGTCACTGTGATCCCAGTTTCACGCCTGACGGCTTCTACTTGTTCCAGACTGAATACATTCCCTTGTCCCTTGGGCTCACCTTAATGAAGGCCTTGTTCATGCAAAACGCCTACGTCCTCCATCCTCCAGGCTTCCTCAATCCTCCAACCGCTGGAGGATCCCTCTGGTAATAAGTCTGAACAATACGATCAGACTTGATCTTAGCGTTCAACGCGACCGTCTTAGCGTAGTCATCTTAGCTTTGCTTTTGGTATCTGTAGATTTCCTCTACGAATTTCCAGGCTATTCGCTGGAAACACGACAGTACTTTTATTTCTTTATTTTTTAATTTCTTTCTCTCCGATCTTTCTTATAAAAGTTGGTTTGCATGAACTCTTCACTTTGGCAGTTTTCAAATAAAGAAAACAAATTTGGAATATTTCTTCTTTCTACGAACCTTAAGATGAGCTTGCTAATCACTGCCCACTATTTGGCTGAAGGAGTAACATAGAAACAGACCAAAATTAAAAATCATTGTACATCATTAGTTGTCTAAGGAGAGAAACTTAAAGAATATCTTAAAACATAAATTTATAACAATTAATTTCTATATCAATTGTATAAAAGGGAACAAATTAATGAAGGTATTTAAGATTTTAATTATTAATATTGACCAACTTTATTCATTTTTGAATTGATAAATTATTTGAGCTCCTTTCAAGTTTTTTTTTTTTTTTTTTCAATAAGCTCACTATTAGCTGAAACTGGAAATTAGTATTTTATGTCTCAAGTATGGGTAGAAATGAGTCTAAAAATCTATATTAAAAATTATTAATATTTTCAAACAAGTGAAGATTTTTTTATACTATAAAAAAATAACCTTTTCGGTGGTTTGTAATAAAAATGTATGCAAAATTATGTATGTAAAATTACATTTTAATATTTCTTACACGTATAATAATATCAGTCTAAGATATAATTCCTAGATCTCTTCTAAATTTATAGAATACTGGGGAGAGTAGCAGGGTGTTTTGAACTCTTCCTGTTTTCCTGGTCGACCTAGATCTTTGCATTCCTTCACACTCTTCTTCATAGGGCTTTTATGCTTTTAAGATGATTTCAGCCATTAGCGCTTGCCTCCTTCTTTTACAATGTTCGATAAAATTCGCTAAGCTCACGTCGCTCCCACGTGGCGGAAATGATCAACCAAATTTCAGGGATAAGGAAAGTAGTAGGATTGTAAGAGCATTCCCTTTTCTTCTGTGCGACCAAGATCCAGCTATGGGGGGGGGGGAGGAGTTTAGGGCAGCATATCTCAGTTATTATTAGCTTTCAAAAAATATATATGGTAAGACAATATAGATGAACATTTCAAAAATTTATTGAAAAAAAAAAAGTTATATTAAGGAAGATATTTAACGGTGCAATTTCGAGTATCAGGCTGTCTTATTTTTTAGACATAGAAAACGAACTCTATATTTAGACTTTTTATTGCAAACTGTCCAATAAATTGTTTTTTGTTGTAATTTGATGAGGGAGAAAAAGTGATGGTGTGGAAAAGAGAAGTTAAATTAAGATCAAACATTTTATATTATTATTATCTTCGTTATTATAACTGTTTAAAAAAAGTTTGTTTAACATGTTAGACGCAAATCTAACTTTCTAAAATATATATTTTCTTCGCCCTCTCCGGCTTAAATGATATCATTTACTCTCATTTAAGTATATCTTAATGAGATACGTGCAACTCCTGAGTGATGAGTTTTCGCAGCTCCTGCGAGTCAGTGTATTAAAGTAGTACTTTTAATATGCCACAGGTGCATACACACTCTCACTCATTTGTGTGTAAACTAAGGCCAACTCCCTAATGCCATATCTATCCTATCACTTCCCCCCACTCACACTCACACTCATTTGTGTGTAAACTAAGGCCAACTCCCTAAGGCCATATCTATCCTATCACTTCCCCCCACTCACACTCACACTCATTTGTGTGTAAACTAAGGCCAACTCCCTAATGCCATATCTATCCTATCACTTCCCCCCACTCACACTCACACTCATTTGTGTGTAAACTAAGGCCAACTCCCTAAGGCCATATCTATCCTATCACTTCCCCCCACTCACACTCACACTCATTTGTGTGTAAACTAAGGCCAACTCCCTAATGCCATATCTATCCTATCACTTCCCCCCACTCACACTCACACTCATTTGTGTGTAAACTAAGGCCAACTCCCTAAGGCCATATCTATCCTATCACTTCCCCCCACTCACACTCACACTCATTTGTGTGTAAACTAAGGCCAACTCCCTAATGCCATATCTATCCTATCACTTCCCCCCACTCACACTCACACTCATTTGTGTGTAAACTAAGGCCAACTCCCTAAGGCCATATCTATCCTATCACTTCCCCCCACTCACACTCACACTCATTTGTGTGTAAACTAAGGCCAACTCCCTAATGCCATATCTATCCTATCACTTCCCCCCACTCACACTCACACTCATTTGTGTGTAAACTAAGGCCAACTCCCTAAGGCCATATCTATCCTATCACTTCCCCCCACTCACACTCACACTCATTTGTGTGTAAACTAAGGCCAACTCCCTAATGCCATATCTATCCTATCACTTCCCCCCACTCACACTCACACTCATTTGTGTGTAAACTAAGGCCAACTCCCTAAGGCCATATCTATCCTATCACTTCCCCCCACTCACACTCACACTCATTTGTGTGTAAACTAAGGCCAACTCCCTAATGCCATATCTATCCTATCACTTCCCCCCACTCACACTCACACTCATTTGTGTGTAAACTAAGGCCAACTCCCTAAGGCCATATCTATCCTATCACTTCCCCCCACTCACACTCACACTCATTTGTGTGTAAACTAAGGCCAACTCCCTAATGCCATATCTATCCTATCACTTCCCCCCACTCACACTCACACTCATTTGTGTGTAAACTAAGGCCAACTCCCTAAGGCCATATCTATCCTATCACTTCCCCCCACTCACACTCACACTCATTTGTGTGTAAACTAAGGCCAACTCCCTAATGCCATATCTATCCTATCACTTCCCCCCACTCACACTCACACTCATTTGTGTGTAAACTAAGGCCAACTCCCTAAGGCCATATCTATCCTATCACTTCCCCCCACTCACACTCACACTCATTTGTGTGTAAACTAAGGCCAACTCCCTAATGCCATATCTATCCTATCACTTCCCCCCACTCACACTCACACTCATTTGTGTGTAAACTAAGGCCAACTCCCTAAGGCCATATCTATCCTATCACTTCCCCCCACTCACACTCACACTCATTTGTGTGTAAACTAAGGCCAACTCCCTAATGCCATATCTATCCTATCACTTCCCCCCACTCACACTCACACTCATTTGTGTGTAAACTAAGGCCAACTCCCTAAGGCCATATCTATCCTATCACTTCCCCCCACTCACACTCACACTCATNGCTTGCTTTATAATATTTTTTTACTAATTGTATTTTGCCAACTAATGTAATTATTTACATATTTTGTTTTTTATTCTTATCGTCCAAAGTCAGAATCTGATTTGATCTGATGAACAAAAGGCGATGTTTGCTCCGTGTTTTTACGTAGGCCAAAATAGATCAAACATAATTCATGCAATAATGACGTTTCTGTTGTCAGTCAATCTTCTCTTTGTTAAAAAGTGGAATAGTCTCTTCCATGGAAGGACCCTCAGAATCACTTGTCCAGGACATATCCGGGGACCTCTTCCTCATTGGTTATACCAAGAAGAAGAATTTCCTTTAAATTGCTTGTTCTTTCGTTGAGTAAAAATCCCAAATCTGGCTTTGAATCAGTTGTGATCCTGTTGAACATGCCTAATCCTTCACTCTCCAAAACGAATGGGGGTGTAGAAATGACTCCCTCCTGATTAAAGAATTCCTACCTTAAATAAGTTTTAAAATATTTAAATAATTCCAAATCATTCGTAAGAGTGGTCGCTATTGACAAGGTGTGCGAACTGAGGGCTGAGAAGAAGTCTGAATACAGAAAACAGAGTACATTGGGTTTATATGGAGGATGTAAGGGATGTAATGATTAAAGGATGAGGAATATAGAGACAGCTAGTAGAAAGTCTACAGATAAGTTTGAAAGTATTTTTCCCTTTAAGTAGATTTTTTGCAGTTTAAGATGAAATTAACTGAAGTTTTTTTATTAAATTTTAATATATGTTTAAAGGCATATATTCTACAAGGTTGTATACTCAATATAGTTATATGAATCCGTCGTCAATGTCTTCCGTCGGTGTTCAGCAGGAGCCCACCATACTGGGGCTGAACGTAGTCTTGACCACTTTTTCAGACACTGTCCGATGTTCTTTCAGAACTGTTGAACTTGATGATTTTAGCGTACGATAATTGACCTATTCACATTTATTCCATTTGAAATATTTCAGATCTTCACCAATCTTTTTGGGCTTAAGAAAGCAGAGATTCAGACAGTGAGTGGACCGTAACACCTTGACGCTCCAAGTTTTTTCCGATTATGGATGAATTGAATGCTAAAACAGCTGTTCACGAAATAAGGCTCTTAATGCCTACTTGTTAAGCCTCTCAGCTGCGGACAAATCCATCTGGATTGCTACTCGCAGGATTCAGAAGTAGCATGAATCTTCTGCCACCTTACGTCGAGAAGATGGTTCCTGGGCCTCTTCCGACAAAGACAAGGCCCAAATGTTTGCCCAGCATCTAAAGCAAACACTCACTCCTCATCCAGAACCCGAAAACTTGTCCAATAACGCGGAGGTTGAGGAGTCACTGGATATACCATTAACAATATCCTTACCGATTAAGGTAGTAACACCTTCTGAGGTCAAGTTCATTATTAACCATCTGTCAGAGCACAGAGCACCCGGCTATGACCTTATAACCGGGCTAATACTTCGAAATCTACCACAAAAACAATTTTTTTTTCCTGACCTACCTCTATAATTGTATCCTTCAAACTACCCGCTTTCCTGAGAATGTGTGTGAAAGGAAGAGCGAGAGCCAGAAAGAGAGAAATCCAAAGATATATGTTAGCATAATTAATAGGCATAATGTTCATAGCATAATAATTAATAGTGTACATTGATAGGTGTAAAAAGTCATTTTGTATAATTTATGTTTAATAATGTTTCTAAAAAAAAGTTTATTATGAAAGATATCTTAAAACGTCGTATTAAAAAAAAAAGCGTGGGAAAGAGAGTGAGAAAATATGTGTGTGTCCGCGCGCGCGTGTGTACATGCTTGAAAGAGAGAGAGCTGTACCAGAAAAAAGAGAGAGAGAGAGAGTAATCGAGTGAGAAAAAGGGTGTGAGAGATCGCGCAAGAAAAAATGAGATAGGAAAAGGGAAAGAGGGAGGGGGAAGGGGAGTGTGTGTGAAAGAAAGAATAAAAGCGAGAGAAAATTTTATCAAAAATAACATAATAGTCATAATATTTTAAAGAAAAGTNATATATATATACATATTTTTTTTGTGTGTGTATTTGACAGTTCTGTGGAGTTTTGCTACTCCCTCCAAACGGAAAATTTTGTACAAAGAATTGCACAAAGTATACTCTTACAAAATTACTGCATAAAACTAAGAGTAGGATGCATCTAAACTGTAGCTAGATCTAGAAATGTCAAACTCTTCTAAACTCTCAGTAGCCATTAGTCAGGGTGGAGAAAGTGTGTAATTCTATTTTCTGAAGAATGCACTCTACCCGCCCTGTGGGATAGGCAGGCACCCACAAAGGATTCCAATGGATCAAACTGGGCTCTGGAAAACAATTGATTCTATTTTTGACATTTATAAACTATATATATATGAATTAATGAAGTATATAGAGCATTAATTAATATGGTATAAAGCCACTATATCGAAAAAACTATTCATTCATAAAATAATTAGTATTTAACCAATTTATGAATAACCGAATATTTTCTCAAAAATATCCTTTAAAGAAATAAAGCTATACACATTAAAAGCATGACTAAGTTTCCGAAAAACATCTTTGACACTTACTACAATTACTTGGTTAAAGATATTGAAGAAGTTTGTGAAAATAACATTAAGAACCAAATTTTATTTTTTATTTCAAAACTATTTTTAGTTCTTTATTTTCTTTTTACGTAAATTCAGCAGATTTTCCATGTTTTGTTTCAATTAGACATAAATAAGAGCAACCAATACCTTTTGACTTTGAAAAAAAAAAAAGTGTATTTACGACTATATGGTAAGACCACGAATCCTGGTTCTAGCGCTCAGCTACCGAAATTATTTTTGCAAATCATTTTTTATATGTATTTTATACCTGTAACGTGATTGATTTTTCTTTTTTTAATAAATTTCATAGTTTTCAAGCACAAAGAAATTACTATGTCCATTCACTTAATAACTATTCGCATTAACAATTCATTATACCTCACCATGACCTAATGCTAAGAAATTCTTCTTCTTGAGAATATCTTCCCACTTCTATAAATATCTCCCCGGCGTTAATGAGCTAAGGTTACACGCCATTAAAAAAAAAATTAAAAAAAAAAAAGAGGCACTTAGAATGAGGCATTAGCCTCGAAATCGCTCTGCTTTGAAAAATAAAGGTATAAACTGTGGAGGTTACTGAACACTTCTCAATTACTTCACCAACCTTTAAAATGGAGGAATTCTTCAAATGCTGAAAAGTTTCTTATAATTTTTATCCAAGGGATTTATTTTTCCTATAGAACAGTTACTGACTAGTTGACGGAAAAGTCCTTGTGTGTGGGAAGGTTCCCTTCGGGGTAGTGGTGGGGGGGGGAGGGTGGATTCGTTCTAATTTCGGGGCAGCTGTCTTCGATAAAAGTCATTTATAGATATCCTTCCAGAGGGCAGATGGGGAAGATGAATGTCCTGAAGGGGGAGGGGGGGCGTAAAGACCCACGTGTAAGGGTCGAAGGCCCCCAGAGCTGGTGAACTCCAGGCTTCCAGGGTCGGACTCACTCAGCCTCGTACTCTCCAAGTCTGGAGGTGAGGCTGGTCTGGCACTCGCGTCTACTGTGCAATCCCCTCTGGCTTGTGCCACACCCACACAGCCCACCGTGCAAAACCCACATCCGCAGGTTTCCGCTAACTTTAAACCCACTAAAAAAAATGTTTAAAAATAGATGAACAATAATAAAAATTGATACAATGATATTAATATTAATATACAATAACCCATTATTTGTTATATATTGTTAAATTATGTAACAACTATAGTTGTAACCATGATTAAAATAACTTAGTAACATTGATTTTGGCTATAAAAACTTAGTACTTTACTGAATTTAATTATCAAAAATTTTACCCAGTAGGAGTAGCTTACCTTTTTCTTGAAAATATTTATCCAGGTCGCCAGCGCAGCTTATGGAATCCGTTTGGGTCTCGTTTCGGGTTCAAATCCCGTCCAGGATAAGCTTTTATCGATAAATAATGCTTGCCCTAAGCCATGTATTTAGAATGGGGTGGCTACCTGCAGGATATCCACTCCTTCTATGACCCTAAGGAAGGTTAACACTTAAAGGGAAAAAAAACATTTATCCAAATAAAACAATAAAGAAAATTGTATAGTAATACTAACAATAATATAAATTAATTAGGAATATATAACATAACAATAATTTGCTTCAAAATAAGATAACAGTATTTAGTTACTATAAATAAACATAAATAAATAGCATATTAGAACATTTGACAATTCTATGCCGTACGTGATATAATAAGTTTGGTTTTTAAACGATCAAACAAGATTGAGAATATGTAAACAGATCTGAAAAATGATATAAATATAGAAAAACCGACAAACAACATTGGTATTTTAAATATCTTTTAGAAATGTTTTACATATTCTTTTATTTTCATCAAATAAATACAAAATTTCAGTCAGGATTGACATAAACTTTACAAAGGCGCCAAGGGAACAGTTGAAGGACACCCTGTATCAGCACAAAAATGGTTGTGTGACTAGTGAGTCAGCTTCGGTTAAGCAATGACGACAGCATTAGTTTTACTTCGATAGTGTAATATTTAGCGAAAACTACCTCAGTATTGTAGTTTATGTATTTGAACATTTCATGTCATGTAATCCCTCTCACGGATAGAATATATCTTTCATCATTAAACAAGTCTGTGTTGAGTTTCAATGCTATAAAATAAATATTACAAGAAATTAGACAAAAAAAAATTACTTACCATACGGTTATCGTTTATAATATAACAAAATAACTAAATTCAACACTTGTAAATATTATAACATCAATAGTTCTTTATTAAACACTTTTTAATTATAATAAAATTATTAATCACATTTTAATTCATGGTACGTACATTCAATAAGAGAGTGAAGAAACTATTCACAAATAGTTCTGTATATTAACTTTTAAGTATGTTAGTTTGGCTAAATAATTTACTATTATAAAATTATTAAAAATACAAGCATTGTTAATAAATTAAACCGCAGCAAGATAGATACACTGATTTTAATAGCGAATTTATAATTTATAGAAGGATAGGTAAAAATGAAAAAAAAAAGTTACTAAAATGAAATTTAAACTTACTATCTCTTGGCTGTCGAAAAAAGTAGAGTTGAAGAAGTAAAATAGTGAATGTGTGAAGGTAAAGCCAGATTCTAAACTTGGAAGAAAAAGTTGGAGTCTTAAATATATTCCTTCATAACTTCTTGAATATGCGATTTTTATTTTATTTTTCTAAATACTATAGAATATGAATGTTTTTATGTCGAGGATATAAATATTTTAACGTTTCGTTTTCAGCGAACCCCCCTCCCATCATCAGCCTATTTCAGCTGTAAATAAACTCATACAAGGTGTACAAAAGAAGCCTGAATACGAATTATTTTAAACACTGGGCTCTGG
>KZ808274.1:88434-98578 GCA_000696205.2 Oncopeltus fasciatus
CAGATATATATATATATACACACACACACAATTTTACTCACTATAGCGTCTTAACTTTTAAAATAATGAAACCAAGTTCGCTATTTAAGCATCTTCATGTAAGATATTTAAGAATGTAATTTCGAGATTTACGCAAGCCCTTTGATATTTTAAATATAGAAAGAAACTGTGGTATTTTGGCTTTATTTTACGAACAGTTCATATTAAAAGGAGAAAATATTTGTGAAAGAGCAAAATTTATAAACACATTATTTTTATAATACTAATTATTACCAAAACATTTATTAATTTTATTCAGTTGATGTATAAAATTTCACAAAAAATGTTTTTTAATAAAGAAACGAATCTCGATGAGCACTTTCTGGACTCATCGCTCCCGAACCGTCTAGAGCCAGCCTGTTTGATCCCACATTTTACACTTATAATTCAGATTTATCCTTATTTATGGCCATCTTTAATGGTACATAGGAAATCTGCTTGGATTACGCAGCTCTTGCGTGGCGGACTTTTCTTGTCTTAATAACTAGTTTTTTTTGTTTTTTTTAATTTCTTAGACCTTCATTGAGGCAATTATAAAATTTGGGCCATTCAGAATTTGCACAAACGTAGCCCAAATTTTACGAGTGCACCCAGGAACGGAAACTATATCGAACTTGATGAAGTAGGGTATGAATCCATTGGCAACGAGAAAATAGGGCAACAAGGAAAACCAAAGTAACATCAATAGTCCTTTTATCGAACCGGTTCTCTGAACTGGAAACAGCTCTGTTCATGGAACCATCCACGACTCCAGCTCCTGCAATTTTAGCAGATTTCCCACAGGACAGCTCCTCTGCTTGGAGGGTAGGACGCCAGGAGCAAAGATAAATTTCTTCAATTCTTCAACGTTCCTAGTTCAATAGGAGTAATTCAAAATTTTGCAGTTTATATATATGTATTCAAGATGTAAATCTGACTTTGAGTGTAAAATGTGGGATCAAACAGGCTGGGTCTAGATTGTTTGGGCTCGAAGAGTCCAGAAAGTGCTCAACGAGATTGGTTTCTTAATTAAATATATATTTACACTGTATATCCTTTAATTAAATGGATATCTATAGACATATATAAATAGTGTATATATATATCAAAACAGACCGGATTCATAATTGAATCATTGAATTTTAAACGTTAAAAAATCCACAGTTATTCAATGATGAGTGTAAAGGGCTGAAGATTCCTTCCATAGCAATAAAATAATACATTACTTCATATTCATTATTTTGAAAGGGGATTTAATTTTAATAAATCAAACTGCAGGTCACAAGTCCAAAATAAGAATCTGATTCGGATGTGTTTATACGGCATACCATGTGTAGGTGACATCCATGGCACACTAGATAAGGCGCTTGGTCAGCACTCTGCTGAGGTTTTTCCCTCATTCAATGAAGAATAATACCCGACTAGGCCTTGGTGTCCTCAGGAGAACTTTAGAAATCATTCAGTTAATTGCATACAGAATCGTAGGAAGAAAAACAACAATAAAGCCAACAATAAAGTAAATAAATTTAACAAAATTACTTACAGCCAAAAAATAATTAGTGTCCTTTCACACCAGTGCACATTACTCTTACAATTAATAAGCAGAAACCTTTCCATTAGACTTATTTAAATTATCACTGCTACTGACAGACACAACTGTCGCTGCTATCCAGAGTTAGCCATTCTTCTCTAAACATCTATGTCACAGGGCAGGCTTTATTTCTCCTTAAATGTTTGTCCAGGGCAAGACTCAAAGGCGCACTAAGAGGCTTGCGAGTCTCAATAAAAATATACCCCCGTCTAATACGTCCCCCGACTTTTAAATCATTATGTGTGTAAACTCGAACTGTCTGTTCGAGAAAAAAAATGGTTAAAATGTTTAGGTAAATTGCTTATATTATTNTTTTTGAGCCCAAATTTTAAAAAATTATAATTTACTCAATTAATAATACAATTACTTATTTTTGTTATACAAAGAACAACAAGAAATTAAGTTTTTAAATTTTGAAGTCCCCCTTTCCTGACCATGAACAAAACTATACAATGGTTTGAAAAAAAATTAGCTTAAACATAGAATTTAGTTTGATTATTTAAAGAATTACAGACAACATCCACAACATTCACATATATAAAATTCGTAACGTACCATATTTTTAGCTTTTCTTATTCTCCAATGAAGATCTGTTATAATTATTGAATAGTTACAACATGATAACAAAGTGACTTGCTGATTTTTCTCAAGAAATCTGCCAAAACTTAACTTCTGGTATTCATGAGAAAAAAAAAAGAAAAAAATACAGTTACACCATAGGGGGTCTAGGAGGGAAGTACAAGTAAAGGATGTGTTTATGCGTGCGACAAAATATGGTAGAATATTAGGACTGGGTTTACACAAGAAATGCAAGAGATTAGAATAAAAAAATCTTACCACCTCAGCCTGGACTCGAACCCGGGTCTCCTGCCTCCAGCCCGGAAAGAAGGAGACCCGTGTCCGAGTCCCGTCTAATGTGGTCAGATTTTTTTATCCTAATCTCTTGCATTTCTTGTGTAAAATGAACGTGGGATTAAATACCACAACTAAAATCAGTATTTTAAATTATGACTGGGTGTTCCCAGAAAGCCAGAAGGACAGAAAAAAAGGGTAAATAGTGTATAATGTATACTTTTAAACTCCACTGTATCGCCGAATTTGTCCATTCGGACAGTGTTTTTGTTCAGTAACAAAATCCTTCTTCCTTTTGTGCTTTAGAACTTCAATAAATGTTTCACTTTGAAAGAAAAATTTATAATAATCAAACAAAAAATTTGTTTAATGTTTAAGTCCTTTTTTGCTGCCATATTTTGAGTCAACTCCAAATTGCTACTAATACCAGGGTTTCAACTGAGTTCGCTCCTTTCTTTCACTATGTGATAAGTTTGCAGACCCAAATCCAATAATTTTACTATCCCCGCTGTGCGTAGTGCAAATATATATGATATGTAAAATAAAAAAATACTTTTTTGTTTTTTTAAATAGCCTTGATCCCAATTCTCATAAATATTTTTACCGATATTAAGGAAACTGGACGTATCCTTCCCGAATGAGTTCGGCAAGCTTCGTGAGCAATTTCGATCTTAGAAAAAAAAGAAAAAGTTGGTGTTAACTCTTTGCCCTCCCCCAGAAAAACGGCGACTTTGGACTTACATAATTACAGGAGAACGCGGTACTTATCATCTTCTACAACTATATCATTCTCTTTGGCATCTTCCCTACCTTCATATTCAGAGGAAGAAAATCCCATTGTACTGCACGATCACTTATAAAATATGTAAAATGTAATTCACGTTTATATTTAAACTATTAAAAAAAACACATAAATAGAGTTACTAATTTCATAAATAAAATAAATGTCTAATTTTCTTTGAATGCCGGAAAATAAAATAAAGAGAAAGTATGGTTTCACTGTAGCTAGCACCAGGGGGGGGGGGGGACACTCAACCTTCCTAAGCTGTTTTTAAGTATCTTCTTTTTTATGATTCCTTTAAAAAATTGTTACAGTACATGAATATTATCAAATTACTCTTGTATTTTTCACTTAAGGAGCACTTAGCTTTCAAAATAGGATAACTTAAATATTAATTATCTTTAAATAATTATCTTCGAAGAATACATAAAGAATCAATAACTTTAATAAGTATATAGAATTGATTGGAAGTTTCATAGATATCTATACGCAGAGAAGGACCACGCCTACAAGTCCAGCACAGAACCACCTCGCCTCAGCCACCCTCCACGGTGGTCCGCCATGTTGTTTCAGCCATTTCTCACCCTGTTCCTGGCAGTACATCATTGGCTAGGAGCGCCCTACCTATCCTAGGCAATCTAGGCGGAGGCTTACCAGAACCTTGCCTGACTTTCATTTTGTGCCGTTTCAGCGACTTCCCAAGGAATCCAGCTATTCAGCTTCTTCTCGGGACGGATTTTTTCTTAATATGAAAATTTCCACCGATTCCACTTCACAGATATGAAAAAGGAAAGTCACTGAAAAAATGTACATGCTTTTATGTCTGTACAGGTCACAGTGTTCAGTATTATTAAACGAAGTTTGGTAAGTAGCTTTGTAATGTAAACCAGTTAAGTTAAGTTAGCTTTTGAGAAAAATCGGACATTTGGAGGGGGAGGGGGTTTACATGGAATATAAAGCTCAAGCAGAAACTTATTTTCAATGGACAGGGCATAATATTTATTTCAGAGTAATGAAACTCAACACGGATTTGCTTATTTATAAAATAAATATCTTAAGAGTCCCACAGCAAACAGAACAATTAGCGGTGGGTGTTTACTTGAATTATAATTTTTAATCTAACGGCTAAATAATAGCCTTATAGCTAAATAAATATAAGAATTTTATATATATATATAATCTTTTGATGAGTTCGATAATTGCTAAAAGCGGACAAGAGTAAGAGTGAGTAAACACAATAGTTTTGAAATGTAGTCATTTTTAGGCTTAATCTAAGCGGGTTTCCCATGTCTAGTTAAATATGAAAATTAAGAGAAGTTAATGGCGAAATTTAATTTACAAGCTGGAGAGAACCATAAGTGTATACTTCTCTTTGTCCTCACAAAGCTTTACTCCAAACTGATTGAGAAGGAAGAGTAGGGTATTCCTATACCTATAAATATATAAATAAATATATCCTTACTCGTAAATATATAAATATTAACACATATATTTATAAAGAAATATATTTTTACCTATAAGTATACAAATATAAATACCTATTCCTATAAATATACCGTTAAATACCTATGTCTATACTTATAAATAATTATGACTAAATCTATAAATTTCGGTAAATTATGTCTATGTATACCTGTAAATAAATATAAACCCATACCAATAACATATTCATATCGGAGTAAATCTAAATTTCCATCGTTCTTACATTTGCAAATGTCTTCATTAATAAATGTTTTTCGTAAAATTATTATGAAAAATAATCCTAAATACCATATTTTCCACAAATTATGCTCTTTAATATTTTTTTTTTACTCAAATAACAATGAAGATATCATGATTATAAATTTTTTATCTCTCTCTACATATCCTATACCTCTTCATCGGATTTTAACTTTCTTTAAATATTTTTGACTGCATTAATGAATTTATAAACATTCGAAAATACATTCTGAAATATCTTTCTAAAAATATTTTATTTTATCAAATCTTTTTGAGCCCAAATTTTAAAAAATTATAATTTACTCAATTAATAATACAATTACTTATTTTTGTTATACAAAGAACAACAAGAAATTAAGTTTTTAAATTTTGAAGTCCCCCTTTCCTGACCATGAACAAAACTATACAATGGTTTGAAAAAAAATTAGCTTAAACATAGAATTTAGTTTGATTATTTAAAGAATTACAGACAACATCCACAACATTCACATATATAAAATTCGTAACGTACCATATTTTTAGCTTTTCTTATTCTCCAATGAAGATCTGTTATAATTATTCAATAGTTACAACATGATAACAAAGTGACTTGCTGATTTTTCTCAAGAAATCTGCCAAAACTTAACTTCTGGTATCCATGAGAAAAAAAAAAGAAAAAAATACAGTTACACCATAGGGGGTCTAGGAGGGAAGTACAAGTAAAGGATGTGTTTATGCGTGCGACAAAATATGGTAGAATATTAGGACTGGGTTTACACAAGAAATGCAAGAGATTAGAATAAAAAAATCTTACCACCTCAGCCTGGACTCGAACCCGGGTCTCCTGCCTCCAGCCCGGAAAGAAGGAGACCCGTGTCCGAGTCCCGTCTAATGTGGTCAGATTTTTTTATCCTAATCTCTTGCATTTCTTGTGTAAAATGAACGTGGGATTAAATACCACAACTAAAATCAGTATTTTAAATTATGACTGGGTGTTCCCAGAAAGCCAGAAGGACAGAAAAAAAGGGTAAATAGTGTATAATGTATACTTTTAAACTCCACTGTATCGCCGAATTTGTCCATTCGGACAGTGTTTTTGTTCAGTAACAAAATCCTTCTTCCTTTTGTGCTTTAGAACTTCAATAAATGTTTCACTTTGAAAGATAAATTTATAATAATCAAACAAAAAATTTGTTTAATGTTTAAGTCCTTTTTTGCTGCCATATTTTGAGTCAACTCCAAATTGCTACTAATACCAGGGTTTCAACTGAGTTCGCTCCTTTCTTTCACTATGTGATAAGTTTGCAGACCCAAATCCAATAATTTTACTATCCCCGCTGTGCGTAGTGCAAATATATATGATATGTAAAATAAAAAAATACTTTTTTGTTTTTTTAAATAGCCTTGATCCCAATTCTCATAAATATTTTTACCGATATTAAGGAAACTGGACGTATCCTTCCCGAATGAGTTCGGCAAGCTTCGTGAGCAATTTCGATCTTAGAAAAAAAAGAAAAAGTTGGTGTTAACTCTTTGCCCTCCCCCAGAAAAACGGCGACTTTGGACTTACATAATTACAGGAGAACGCGGTACTTATCATCTTCTACAACTATATCATTCTCTTTGGCATCTTCCCTACCTTCATATTCAGAGGACGAAAATCCCATTGTACTGCACGATCACTTCGTTATAAAGAACTCTCATTGTACCGTACAGTATTGTCTTTACTAGTTTTAATTTCTCCTTCACCATTTACCTAGAATTAAAAATGCTCCTCCACGAAATACTGAAATCCATTCTCCGCTTTGATGGAACATCTTATAACTTACACAAGTTTATTACAAAATTTGCAGATCGTATTGAAGAGAAAAAGTATCAGACACGCTTTTAAAATGTATCAATAAAATGAACCATAAGGCTTCTATTCAAGGAAATTTTGAACCAAGTGGATTTAAAAATGATTAAAATATGTCAAATACAATACTAATTTTGGAATTATCTGTCATCAAGACACACAGAAAACGAGCATCTCAGAGAATTTCTAAATAGGCTAGATGAGAAGCGTACTTTCGATTATCACGAGGTAAATACAGTTTACTCGGACATCTGGCCCTGCAGCTGGACTGGCTTTGATAAGTACCTGACTCATCGCGTACATTCCATTGTACGTCCTCATCCAAAAAACTTAAATAGGCAAAATTTAACATGCAAACAAAATAACTTTTGCGGTATTATTTTAGGAAAATTAAGATACATTGGAACTGTTGACTGAACACGCCATCGGTATAGGGGAAACATACATACGACAAATTCTACTTATTGGCGTCCTTAAAATGATGGCAATCAAAGTCTAGTTCCCATGAATAACGCGACATGATACTTAACACTGAACAAAATTAACCTTTACTTGACCGCGTCAGAAAATCCCCAATCATTAAAAAGTTATTCAATGAGAGAACTACTTATTTCTTAAACTATTATATTTTATTTGTGAACTTCGGTGTCAAAAGTATGTAAAGTGACTTAAACGCTAACCCAAACTTATGGAATCTATTGCTGCAGACAATTATTATTTTGCTTTTCATCAACCAAACTTGAGACAAATTTAGATATCACTGACGAAGAAGAATAAATTCTGTTACACTAGATATCATGAAATTGAAACATATCATAGAGGTATTAAGATGGCTTCCATGGTGAATATGTCAGGAGCAATTTCCTTTTGGCTTTCAATTGAAATTCTTGTGACATTACGAACTATATTATCTTCTTTTTTCGCTGTCCCTTGTTGTACCTTTTAACGTAGGGAAGCACTCAACCAAGATTGCCTCTCGTCTTTGTTCCTCCTGGTCCGGCACTGACGCCCTCTTGAGACACAGCCTTTCGATGTAGTCGAGGTATGATGTCCTTGGGCGGCCTCCAGGTCTTCTGCCGTCTGGGGCATACTCTAATGTTTTAAGTGGAACCCTGTGTTCCTCCATTTGGGTCAAATAGCCGAACCAGTCTCAACGGCCGGGGCAACCTATAGTTCCTCTCTAATCCTCACTTCTGGTGCAGTCGTTCTTTATTTTCACTGCTATCCTTCAAAGGAACTTCATTTCCGCCGCAGTGATTTTACTTACCTGTCTTTCCATTATGATCCAGCTCCCAGTGCTTTCCAAATTTCATTCTTGGTAAAGATTCAAATGCAAACGAAGGAAAGCAAGGTAGATATTTTAATCTCGTTCCCAGGTCTTTTCCAGAACATTTCTCAGAGTGAATATATAGTCCTATGCCTGTCTTTCTGGTCTGAATCCTTGTTCCTTTCCAATTAGAGGTTCTACCAGTGATCTAGTTAAATAAGTTTTTAGTATATCCGGTGAAAAAGGCACATTGAAGAGTCCGTTTCTCAGCCTTTCTTCAGTATGATTATTATAAGGTTGAATTTCCCCATTCTTTTGGTATTATCCATATTGTCCATACTTTTGGAAAGAGCACCTGGACAGCTTACAGAAGCTCCTTACTGCGGTATCTGACGGACTCTACTATTACTCCTGCCAAGACTTATTCTTTGCTCTATTCACTGCCTCTTTGGCTCTGTTCCTTGCCACTAGATATGCTTGTCATTCTCTGGGGATTTGACCTGTGGTTTGTCGTATTCTTCTCCTTCACGAGTTTCCACAACTCTTTGCTTCATCACGAAGTACGCTTGCCTTTCTAGAAGATTCGCTTAATTCCACAAATCATGGGTGCTGCTTCCAGGCTATTATTCTCGATAAAGTTCCAGATGAAGTCTAGGTTTACATCAGCATCATTTTCTTGAAGTCTAAACCGTAAAGGATCGTCGTATGAGGCTCTCTTTTGCGAGTCCTATAGCGATTTCATTTAAATTCTCTCATGTGCTTTCCCTATAGACTTTGATCATTCAGCAAGTGGTCGCTTCCAATCTCTGCGTCTCTTATAACCTTTATACCCGTGAAGCATCGCCTCATGTCGCTACTAAATATAAAGTAGAGGATAATACTGTTGGAATTTATTTTGGCAGCTGAAAAGGTTATATAATTAATTCGTTTGTGAGGAAAGAATAAGTTCCCTAGGAGTATATTTGAATCTTTTATAGAGGCATATATTTATATTTACCTCCACATCCCTGTTATTTTCTGATCTCTGTTCGCAGCTCTAAATTATTAATAACTATTCAGTGACTTAAATGTTTTCAATCACCTACTTCTTTGAAGAGTTTCCCAGTATTATCGACCCCACTTCAGTAGCTCGATTTCCTATTGCGCGACCATGAGTATATTTCATGTCCCGCATCCATCCTCCTTTCACCCACTTCTTTCTTCTTCAACTCGTTTATCCTACAAAAATACCTAACCCCCATCACTACTTCCTTACCGGTCAGGGATATAACATTCCTCGTTCCTAATTGTATAAATCCAGAGTCGTTTCCTTGTAGTCCAGGTATATCCCCCCCGGCCAGTAAGTAGTAGTCCAGCAGGGGAGGGCTTGAGAAGAACTTCCCCCTCCCCCAGGAATTTACAACCCTCAGAAAAAGGGGTGACCGGACTACACCTTCCGACGCTGTTGGTTCACGTGGATCCATGAACTCACCCCTCCGTTGAGTGGGCTCTCCGATCTGCCACTGCGCACCCCAGTGGACAGGTTCTAATAAGAGATTAACACCTGCCCTACTTATTTAAAAGCTTCAAAGTTTATTATGAATGCCCAGTAAAAGGACAAACTCACAACTATCTGTGACAAACCCTTTGGAAAAATACAAGGCGAGAAGATTACAAATCTTTTAGGTTAGTTTATTAAACTGCTATTAGCAGTAAGAGAGTAAACTTAGTTTTGGATGTAAAACTACAGTGCGATAAATTGAACAGTAGTGCCCCGATTTCTGTGCAAAAGGTATTGTTTAATCTAATTTATTTTCACAAATAAATACACAATTAACATACCTATAGAAGTATAGTTATATGTTGATCAGAATACAATGAGAACGAAGAATCCAAGAGGTCATGATCATGATTGTTGCTACCTATTTAATGAATACTTTAGAGTATTCCAAATTACAATTTCTTTTCAACTATTTAAATCCTTATCTTCTGATATTTTGACGTGTGTTTGTCTTAAAAGAAGATTTATAGATGCTAAATAAAATTTTTCAATACATATATAAATAATACTAAATAAAATTTAGTATTATTAGTTTTTATTTA
>KZ808274.1:139415-149736 GCA_000696205.2 Oncopeltus fasciatus
TATATATATATATATAGTATGTGTGTGTTTAGATATATTCACACATATATTTATAAGTATCTATATCATTGACATATGTTGGTTATTGATATTTGACAATGTCTGTTTTGTTTCTGTCATCTAATCATTAAAATTGTGTAGTTACCTATAATCCAGCTGTCATTGGTTATTACTTATTTTCTTTATTATCTAATTTGGTTTTATATCTATAATCTATTTTTTTTTTTTTTTATCTGATTGATCTATCCTTCCTGATTTGGATCTTTTTTTCTTTCTTTTGTTCTGACAGTAAATGAAACCTAAACAGAAGATGGAAGGTGCTTCCCCTGAGGCCAAATTGCCTCACACACCTAGAAAGAATAAAACAAGCTTAGAAAAGGCTAAATATAAATTTGAGCCACCACCAGAAGCCCCTGTTTTTTTGCCTACTCTTGAAGAGTTCGAAAATCCTCTTAAATATATAAATAAAATAAGGCCCATTGGCCAGAAAACTGGTATTTGCAAAATAATACCCCCAGCAGGATGGAAAGTTCCATTTGTCCTTGACATGGATAAGTTAAGATTTACTCCTAGAATCCAACGTATAAATGAACTTGAAGCCAGGACTAGGATCAAATTAAACTTTATTGACCAATTGACCAAATTCTTTGCCCTGAAAGGGAAAACTTTTCAAATTCCAATCATTGAAAGAAGGACATTAGATCTTTACACTCTCCATAAATTAGTTAAAGAATTCAGTGGTATAGAAAATGTTACAAAATTAAAAAAATGGCCTGAAATTTCTCAAAAAATGAGCTTTACAAGTAGCAAGACTCCACAATTGTTAAGAACTCATTATGACCATTTAATACTTCCTTTCATTACTGCTAGATTAGAAGCTGAAAGGAAAAATGAAATGGGAGAAGATGGGAAATCAGGAGACAAAGGGCCTGGGGAAACAGTCCAGTCATTGAGGGAATTGAAAAGTCTAACATTTCTAGGACCAGGTCCGAAAATGGCAGTTTGTGATATTGGAGGACTATCAAAATCAGTCAAAAGTAGGACACGCGGAAAGAAAATTATGTATGAGTTTGATCCTTTAGCCAAGTATATGTGTAAGAGTTGTTCTAATGGAGAGATAGAAGAAGCTCTTGTAACATGTATGACTTGCGATGATCGCTACCATTCTTCTTGTTTGATCCCACCTTTGACTGAAGCTAATACTGTTGGTTGGCGCTGTCCAAAATGTGTTGCTACAGAGCACTGTAAATCTTTAGAAGACTTTGGTTTTGCTCAAGCAGAAAGGGAATATACCCTTACCGAGTTCAAAGAAATGGCTGACAACTTTAAATCAAATTATTTTAAGACAAATAATCCTAAAGAGATTTCTACTAGTACAGTAGAATCTGAATTTTGGAGAATAGTTTCATCTATAGAAGAATCAGTGACGGTTGAATATGGAGCTGATTTGCATGTAATTGACCATGGCTCTGGATTCCCCATTAAAAATAAGCCATCAGATAAGGAAATAGACCCTGAACTTTTTAATAAATATGCTGAGTCTGCCTGGAATTTAAATAACCTTCCTGTGTTAAAAGCTTCTGTACTTCGCCACATCAGTGCAGATATCTCTGGTATGAAAATTCCTTGGATGTATGCTGGTATGTGTTTTGCTACATTTTGTTGGCATAATGAGGACCATTGGAGCTATTCCATCAATTATTTGCATTTAGGTGAACCCAAGACTTGGTATGGTGTTCCAGGCAGCAGTGCAGAAGATTTTGAAAAGGCAATGAAAGAAGAGGCTCCTGAGCTTTTTGATTCCCAGCCAGATATTCTGCACCAGCTTGTGACAATTATGGATCCTAATGATATAATGAAGGCAGGAGTACCAATATATAGAACTGATCAAAAAGAAGGAGAATTTGTTATCACTTTTCCCCGAGCTTACCATGCTGGTTTCAATCAAGGGTTTAATTTTGCTGAAGCATGCAATTTTGCTCCCTATGATTGGCTTCATATTGGAAGGGAATGTATTACCCACTATTCTTCCTTAAAAAGATTTTGCGTATTTTCCCATGATGAACTTGTTTGTAAAATGGCTGAAATTTATGATGAGCTAGATAAAAAAATTTTGCTTGCTACTTATAAAGATATGAAGACTATGGTTAATAATGAGCATACTAAGCGAAGATTTTTGCTTATGCAGGGCATAAGAAATGCTTCTCGTGTTAAGTTTGATGAACTTCCTGATGATGAAAGACAATGTTTTGTCTGTAAAACAACTTGCTTCCTATCTGCCTTAATTTGCAAATGTAGGCCCACTAGGCTTGTTTGTTTGGATCATTATGAACAACTTTGTGTGTGTCCTCCTTCAAATTATAAATTGAAATTTCACTACAAAATAGATGAGCTTGTTGCTATTTTATATGTTATGAGAAGTAAGGTTGAACATTTCGATAAATGGGTTGTGAGTGTGAATAAATCATCATCTGATCCTAATAGAAAAGTGTACTTCAGAATTTTTACTGAACTCTTAATTGATTCAAAAGATAAAGAGTTTACAAAAGATGAGCTTCTGAGAGTTCTTGAGGATCAAGTTAAAAATTGTTTAAAAATATCATCTACTGCTAAGTCATATATGCGTAAAATAGTTAATAACCCTTCTAAAAATGAAAAGAAAGTTTCTGTTGATGATTTGATTGAATTTTCAAAGCAGTTGAAAAGTTTTCCATGCACTCTCGTTGAAGCTAGTGGCATTAAAAATTTAGTTGAATTCGCTCTTAAACTAAAGAAAACATCCAGGAAAATGGTTCATTCTCGTGTGGCTAGAAAGGCTAGAGTGGAACATCTCATTAACATTATGAGAAATGTAAATTTAGAATTTGATGAATTATCTCAATTAGAAACTAGGTTAAAAGAATGTGAATGGTTGGAGAAGTGTGCTGATATATTGTCAAAGCCTTACTATTATGAAGATATTCAAGCTTTAATTGATGAAGGAAATCAATTACCAATTTCCAGGTTCATATTAAAGCAGAAACATGAGTTGTATGATTTGTCGTGTTCTGCTCAGTCCTGGGGAAGTAAGTATGAATCTGTTTTTAATGAACCATACAAGACTCTGGAAGAAGTTGAAAAAATTGCTGAAGAAGGCAAGGCTTTATTTTATGCAAAAGCAGATCAAAAAGAAAAGCTACTTTGCATTATCGAAGAAGCAAAGGAAGTCAGTTCACAAATTGATGCCGTTCTCTCTGGACAAGTTGTTATTTACTCAAATGAAATACAAGATTTAATTAATAAAGCCAAAATTTTGCCAATTGACTTTAATAACTTAGAAATACTTGAAGGCCACTTATTAGAATCAAACAGATGGCTATCTGCAGCACAAAGATTATTTTTGAGAAGGAATACTCCTTTGGATGTTATGAATGTTCTATGGCCAAGGAGATTTACTCAGCGCAATATGTTTTACAAACGAAGTAGTTCATTGTCTTATCAAGACATTGAAGGCATTATTGTTGCCAATGAACATAACTTTTCTAAATCTTACTTTCGAGAATGTTTTAGGGAGCAGATTTCATCTTTATTCCAGCTTCGCTCTTCAAATAGTAGCCAAAAATTAAGTGAAAATAGAAATTGCCCTTGTGGTGTAACAGTGAAAGGAAAGCAAATTGTGGAGTGTGAACTTTGTGGAACATGTTTTCATAGCTATTGTTTTGTCATTGATGACAAGAAATCTAATCCATTGCTATATGGTTATTACTCAAAATTAATATGCAGTTTCTGTATTCGATCAAAGCGCCCACTTCTTGAAAATGCTAAGGATCTTCTTTCTGATTCAAGAAAATTGACTGTTAAATTACCTGAGTGTTTTGCACTTGAGTGGAATATAAAGAAAATTGATAAATGGTTACCATTGGCCCAAAAAATTCTGGCTAATAAAGATATATCATCTGCTTTAGAAATGATTAACTGCAATTCAAAAAAAGTAGCAAGTATTACTTCATCTAAAACAGATAATCAGTTAGAAACTGTGTTTTCTTACTTTGAAAAAATTCCTGATTTTCAACATGTAACACTGACTTCTGAAAGAGTTTTTGACTTGAAGTATTTAATGCATGAAAGTGATATGATGGAAATTAGAACTCGGGAAAGCCTTCAGGTGTGGTTGTTAATAATGGCTGTAAATTTAAATCAGTTCCAAGCATTGAAAGGATTCATTCCTCCAGATATACAGGCTGCTTCAGTTTTGATTGATTCAAAAATACAATCCATCAAAAAAGCTAATTTGAAATTAAGAAAAAAACCAAATATCAGGAGAGTTGTTAAGAAAATAAAAAATATTCCTGATGTTTCTGGGGCCTTAAAAGATACATGTTCAACAACTCGAATGCAATCGACAAATGCATTATTTTCACAAATAATGGATCAACCTAGGTCTCCTGGTTCTCCTTCAGCTTTTAGTGAACATGATGAGGAATGTGCTGCAGAAGTTTGCCAGAAACCAATTGAAGATTCCCTTGATTGGGTACAGTGTGATGGAAAATGTGGCCAGTGGTTTCACATGAAATGTGTTGACTTAACCAAACAAGAAGTAACTGATGAGGATGACTTCATCTGCGGAATCTGTATCTGTGATCCTTCCCCAACTGGAGAAGTAGTTGTACCATTGGATTCCCTGAAGGTAGCACCTGAGGAAGTTATGGAAGTTGACCCTCTCAGCCTTCCACCTACTGGAAATACCTCAGTTCCTATTGGATTACTTTAAGGTATGGAATATTTATGTTATGAATTTAATTTTAGATTGATTCTATAATTGAACTATTTTAGGTTGATCGATTTTTTCAATTCAAAATTACTTACTCTTAATAGATAATAATACTAAATTCTTTTGAGAAATTTTCAATAAATATAATGTTTTGTAATTTATTGTCAAGCAATTAATGTTATTCAATGTCCAGTATTTAACCCTTTAACTGTCATAAGGAGTGGACAGTGGAAAAATAAAAGTTGCCTGAATGAAAAAATATGACTGGTGGACTAAATTACGTTGATAAAAAATAAAAATCATGGGGGTGAAAATATCTCCTCTAACTTATAAAGGGTCAACACATTTATTTCCTTTCTAGCTAAGAAACAGTAGAATCAATTATTATTACTAATTATGTTAAAAATAATTAAATGACTACATATTATTTTATTTAATTACTAGGTGTCATATTTACAACTGTGTCTGCTTATACCTGCCAATTAGACTTTTTAGGTATTGTGCACTATATATATGCTAGAACATTAAAATATAATCTTTGCGTATTATACAATGCCTGAACCATTTACTTATTCTCATATTAGGATTGGTAGTAAATATTTTATAGAATTTTAGATAAGTAAGTTTCTTAATGTTTTAGTGGGATTTTTAAAAATATATTTGCTGGAAACATATTATAGAAAATTACCATGACCAAATTCCCGAAATCCTCTCTTCATATTAAAGAATAATTTAACATATTAAGAATATGGTCTTACTTTACAACTATTGCATGAATCAATTTATCTAGATCAAGCTGCTTTAATGCTCTGTATTGAGCCATTTTTAATGAACTTGATATTAGCCTAAGAAGAGTGACGGTTACGTACAACAAAATTAAAATTTATAAAATCTGAAAGTACTTTTATGAAATTTAAAAGGTACAAAAATAATTCTTTTTTTTGTTTTTGTAATTGATAAAACTCATTTAAAAAGATTTTTTAAAATATGAATGTTAATTTTCCTGTAAGGTTATGCAATATTTTGAAAATTGGCTAAAAATTGTTTAATTTTTATCATTAAAAGTTTCAGTTTTATAATTTATATCCCATGTTAGTTGAATAAATTTGTTATAGTTAAAAAGTTATAAATTACTTATAACTATTAGTAAAGGAAAAGTGACATTACTGATACTGATTTTCTTTAAACAAAGATCTTTAGTTTTATGCATTTGTTTTTTCTCCTCTATAAAATTAAAAAGAGGTTCTTTGAGCTGGTTCACACCATATCTCTAATCCTAGTATGTTTAGTTCTCTTATTTTCTTTGTCTTAATAAATAACCTGTCTAAAAGGGATATGACATTTATAGTGTGTTCTCATGTTTTCTTAGTGGCTTTTTTATTCCTGCTATCAGTTGATTGAAATAGTACAAAATAACTTGCATTATTTTGAAAAAGAGAATAGTAAACCTTCAGGAAGTAAATGTTCTTTAGTATATTTCCTTGTCTTAAAACTTAAACTTAATAATGCTGGAGAAATTAGTCAAGGTTTTTCCCGGACTAAATTTAAACTAATTATACTTAGTAAGTTTATTTTTCCCTTTTGATTTAAAAGTTCTGCATCTTCTAAAATATGTATAATTGAAATAAATTCTATTCTATTATAAAATGCTATGAAGTAAATACTTGGCCATTTAATTTATTTGTTTCTCTTCATTTCATATTAAGTGATAAATTTTTACATATTTTGACCCTTGTTTATGCAGATTTCTTACGGCAGTACATTGGGCGAGTTGAACAAATGGGAGACAATTCTTTTCGATCAACATTGACACAGACTTTGTCTGTGTCTGAACAACTTGCTAAATTAGCAGAAGGTAAGGATTATCCATTAATTGATTTAATCATTTGACTTGTGAATCTTTTCTCTAGATCAGTATTCAGTTTTCTTAAGGAATAAATAAGATATAAGGCCAAGCCACACTATAATCACTACTACAGATTACCAGCTGCACAATAAAGAGATCAGCTCACCCTGTTAAGGCTAGTTTAAATCAATGCAACACAACAATTGAAAAATCTAAAAATATGCCCAAGACATAATTATATTGACTATCTTTGGCAATTTGGCTACCCAACATTTTCTTTTGGGAATATTATGTTTTATCTCCATGTTCCGTCCTGTGTGGAAAAATAAGATTTTTGCAAATAAATGGTACCTTAAATAACTGATAGCCTGTAACTTCTGCATATTTTAATTTTTCTGAATACTGATTTCAATGTTAGAGATATAATCAAATCTTGATCATATTACTTTGTCTGAAGTTATTCCTTATAAAATAAAATATTCTTTTTTAACAAAAATTAGAACATTTTGTTAAAATATTGCACTGTGATCTGATATCTTGAAGGCTTCATTTTGCAACATTGTTTTAGAATGGAAATGGTTTCTTGGTAATAAAGATAAAACACATTTTCCAATCCCTCATTTAGTGAATCATGGTGATGCATTACAATTGAAAATACTCTAAAACTCAATATTTATTCTTCAAAATCTACTTCTCAATTTCAATGAACAACCAATTTACTATACACCATAATCAAGTTAACAAAGTTGTTCTACTTTATTTCCCCTTTTAAAAAATTACTTATTTATTATATCCGGTAAATAAAATCAATTAATAATAAAATTATAAATTTCTCACAATATTCTCTATTGGCTGTGATAAAACATGGAGGATAGAAAGGTCAGTGCCACAATTCCAAAATAAAAAGAAAAACATAACTTGATGATAACATATACAAAATTGTTTAACAAAAAATATATAAAATTAACTTACATTTTTACTTTTAGAAGATCATGGGCCATCTCCATTTGAGTTACTGTAAAGGATTATTTGGATGAGTTGAGGAGATAATTCATTAGCTATGGGATTAGGATGAGTTAGCAGTAAGGCATTTCACTAAATGTTTTTAGAATGCTGCCTGGGCTTCCTATTCCTCTGAGTTTGACTGAGAATATTTAAGATCCACAGTAAAGAAGAACTTACCCTAGAAAGAAAAAGGTTTATAAAACCTAGCAGATATTTAGATTTCCAACTAGCAAACTGACATATAATCAACTGAGCAAGAAACATTGTTTAACACAGTTAAGGGAAATTAACACATAATTATACTAGAGGATATGTAATGTATGATTTTGTCATTTGAGGGAGCATAAATGAATAATGTTCATCCAATATGTGGAAAAAATAACTTTTTAATTGAAATATAAAGAAAAGAGGGGTTTCTATATCTAAACCTCACATATATTCTTGACCTTCAACTCAATTCAATTAGTTGACAGTGAGATAGGAAATTATGAAAATTTTAATTGAGTTTATGAATCTGCTAGAATCATTAATATCTTGGCCAACGATGTATAATCTTTGAAAATTTTTTCTCTTCATTCTAATGATTTGATATTTTTTTGTTTCAAAAATTACAAATAAATTAATGTGTTTTGTAATCTCCTCCCCTTCATAAATAATATTGCTTACAAATTGGTAAAATTTTCTTTAGGTAAAAATTTAGAGGGTTTTAAGATATGAAGATTAAACATTATTTCCAATAAAGAGCTAACTAAGATAGGAATATTAACCAAGATCGTAATGCTGACAATGGCATTTTTCTTTTCCTTGTCAATTTATAGTGTGAACAAGTCACAGATGTTTTAGTCAGATTTAATAATTTATACCTTATTTTAATTTTGAAGATGCAGCTATTGATTTTTTCTTAGATTTTAATTATAGAAGCAAATACTAATATAAATATTTAACAGCTCTTTAAGTTTTTGTGCATTCACAAATAACAAAAATCTATTGCTATATAAATTCTAAGTAATGTAATATATTTAGTGATTCATTAACTTGCATTTGAATAATTGTTTAATTTTGAAGTTTATCTTTAATTTAGTATTTAGAAGTTAAAAACAAGAATTAATTGATTTCACTAATAACTTGGAGGTTGTAAAAATCTAACAGGCTCGCATAAAAAAACAAGTCTCTTTTACATTGACAATGAAGCACTGCTATCCCTTGAATTCTCCAAAACTACTATCTATATAGTTATACTGTCTTGTACTTATTAACTGTATTTTAAAGTACTAAGTATATACTTAAAAATTTTAGCAAATGCTATAAATATATAGTTTGAGAAAACTACATATTCACACACATACACACCATTCAAGTTGTAAGTTAATAATAAACTTATGCAAATAATACAATAACTGTGATAGAATTTAAATTTGCTCCAAAGAAGGATATATTATTTTACATAGCTCCACTTAGATTGATTGATTAATATTTCAACCATTGTCTTATAGCTAACATTAATATTCTTTGAACTAATGTTCATTTAAAATCTCTGTTGAGCCATTTATAACTAATAATCTTGTCAATATTACACTATTTACCATTTCTTCTTCCGGGTTGGACCGTGTCAAATTGGTGTTATTTGCCGAGCTTTCGCACATCATGTGATGGCTTCTTCAGGGCTGAAAAGAGAATGAGAGTTGTNAATAACAATAAAATAAATAAGTGAACTTCACTGTGATGGGAAAGGGAAAATCGACCCCACTCCTACTTTATTACTATTAATGTTATTATTATCATCATTATTTTTAATATATATATATGTGTATGTGTGTGTATTTGTACTTATCCACAGTGAAATGCCATACTATCCTAATCCACTTGGCTTAGTAAACGCAATTCTTTCAAAGCGAACATTTTTATGCCAAATGCACTTAGAATCTGAAGTAATCACTTCTATTTGATTTTAACTAACATCATATTAGTACTTCGAATTGGTACCATTCAAAGAAGGATAAATAGCTATGACTAAATTTGAGAGGGATTTCAAAGATCAGATATCTTCATGAAATAACTACAATACTTAGAACAGGGCGCCGGTCATTTCAGTCAATTATATTTCTTCAGTATTTTAAATTAAGAGCAATATTGCTAGCATGCTTTTTTAGACATGTGGGAATGAGGAATAGGGTGGCTCTCTGTAGGTAGCCCTTCCTTCCATCCCCACAAGTCCCATGAATGGGCAATAAAAAATAAAATATGATTCTAGAGTGTTACTGGTTGACTAAAAAAAAAAAAATAAATAAAATAAACAAATAAACTAATGATTATTTAACAAATGTGAATGTATGAGTATATAGATAAAGTAACTTAAAATTGGAGAATAATTTATAAATCAAAACTATATATACTTCATTATTCAACCTTTAGTTAAGTCAGTTGTCCAGCTAGATAAGACTGGTTTAAGGAATGTTAAAATTAAATTGATGTATCATCTGAAATCATTGATGCTCATAGTAACTATTCATGATAACCCATGAATTTCTGTTTAATAACAGATAATACTTAGATTCTCTTTAAATAGACCCAACAATTAAAAAATAATATTTTGAGTTCAAATGGAGAGTTTTAAACTTTAGGGATTATCATTAGAGAATTTGACCAAGCCCCAACAAATTCTAATAATAATTTGATTTTTATTATTTATTTATTTATAAACTTAAGACTTTTAAGTTTAT
>KZ808274.1:149783-160428 GCA_000696205.2 Oncopeltus fasciatus
TATAGAGATTTGAGTTTCCTATTAATTTTTTAAAGAATTTGAATTTTATTTTTGTGATTTCTATGATGCAAAATCTACTAAGTTCAAAATATAAAATAATTCTGGTTGAAAATATAGTTTCATCTTCATCTATGATTGAATCAAATAGAAATGAAGCAAAATGTGGTGTAAGCTATACATCCATGTATTCTAATGTTATATCATCATTAAAGTCCACGGTTTGCATGTTCACAGTAGCATCATTGATATTCATGGGTGTTTGTGGCACAGTATTAAGTATTATTGATTTCTATGTATAATAAAACAGGAACCATTACTTAAATAAATTGTAATGAAAAAAAAAATGTAGCACCCTAACTTTCTTCGGAAAATATATTCAATAACTTGGCTCTAATCATAATGAACATGAGTGAATATGAACTCTAAAACATACTTTTCAAAATATGTAAGAACATTGACAGATATATTTTGAATATTAATAAATAAAAATATATTTAATTTTCAGGTATTACCTTGCTTGATAAGGAACTAAAGAAACAAGTCCTTGAGAAACATGAAGATTTAGTTTCTCAAGCGACATGGGTCGAGAAATTGCAAGGTGTACTGTCTGTTATGCATGTTCATGTACAGGTAGCTCTTATTTTATATATTGTTTTAAAATCAATTTGATGTATATATGTAACATATATTTTAAAATACAATTAGGTTTTATAAGGAAGAAACTAGTCTTGTTATTTTACTGCTTCAATTTTAGGGATTAAAAATAAAAAATTCTAGATCATTTGTAATCTTGAAGTTTTTTTATATTCATAATAGCATTAACAAGAAGTGACTATTATGCTTTCACTTTAAAAGTAACTTAAGAATTCAAGTATAAGAAGTATATTCATTTTATCTTTCAATCAAATAACTACTACAAGTTATATTGAGGATAGTTTTCTTAAGTATATTAATTTTTTGCATTTAGTTTTCTTATTTTATCATGATACAGACATTCAATAATTTACTTATTTTCTATACTTGACCAATTTATCTACTCTTTTTTTTTTTTTTCTTTTTCCCATAAATATTTCATAACTATTACAGTTCCACTTGTTAAACTGCTTATTATAATCTTAATCAGTGTGTCATCTTGTTATAAGACTTGGAATGGCTTTTGGGTTTTAACATTTTTAAATTATGGTTTATTTTTTGAATTGAATCTTATGATCATTTTAATTTTGACAAAAAAAAAAAAAAAAATGTGGAACTGTAATGGGTAGAATTTAAAATTGCTTGATCTGTTGGATCTCATAATTTATTCTAATAAATGTTTAATAGGAAGAAAATGATAAAAATTACATTTTTTGTTAATTAAATGAAGAATAATAGAAATGGATAATTAAGAATGAATACAATAACATTATGCATTACTTAACCTTCAAATGTAAACCTACCTATGTTATTCCTGTTGAATAGTGCTTTTGGTAATTTAATTATAAAACTATTTAAATTGAAAGAAAACTTATATGATTAAAAATTATGTATAAAAAAAATCAGTGTAAATTGTAAATATGTATCTTAGTTATTTTCTTCAAATAATTTGAATAGAAGTCTTTTTAATAATAAGCACTAATAAGTGATTTAGATATAATTATTATAATTCTATGTGTACAAAAAATAGTTAATTTTGTAGAATTTACCTGCACAATTGTATTATATTGTTCTAAATATTATTTGATTTAATTCTGAGTGTATATGTATTATTTTTGATATAAAAGTGTAAGTTTTTGAATATAAAATATATTTTCCAATAGTGTAAGATACAGTATTTAGCTTTAAATCGAAATATAATTTCAAAGAATTATAGTGCTTTCAGTATTTTTACTTTTATTAGTATTTATAGTTAGTGTTATCTCGGTTGAAGAATAATTTATTTTTAGAAGTATGATTTAATGTTCCTATTTGCCATTATATTATTACCAATATTTTGCTTATCATAAATTTATCACAAATATTTAAGCTGTATGTTTTATTATGCTTTGATATTAAAAAAAAAAAAAAAAAAAAATACTGGAATGGAAATAGTAAGTCAATTGGAAACATTCATTAAATTGGTTAATATTTTTAAATTACCAATACTTCAAAGTTTCATAATTAACTTAATTATGTAATGAAGTAAGAAAATTTCAATTGTTTTAGACTCAACGATCCTAAAAATGCTCATTAAGTGAAAACAGAATTGGCATTTTCTAATCTCCATCATAAGAAATTTACGGGAAAAGAAATTATTCTATTTTTGAGAATTATATTTTAATCAATATTCAACTTGAAATATTCTACTAATTTTGTCAAGATTTTTTTTTCAAATTTTAAGTATTTATCATTTCTCTCTAGAATATTCCAATTAACATCAGAAACTTTCCTGCAGATAATCATTGATTTTTTTTTTTTAAATTCATTCTTACTAAAAAATTATATTCAATTATTTTTATGTTTTATACCTGAGTGCTTCATCTGAATTTTTTCAAGTAGAATAAAACTTCTTTAGTTATTGGTAGTTATTTGTGATTTGGTTTTTTTTTAATCATCCAGAAAATCTGAAACGTGTCTTCTTAGGTTTTCGCGAATGCTTATTACTTAAATATAAATTTTGAATGAATTGTAAACAACAAAAATTATTTACACTTAACTTTTTTTTCTTTATTAAAAATATTTGTTTTTGTTTCCCCCAGATTTTTTCTCAAATTAAAAATAGTATATTTAACATATGACTCATATTATGCCTAGTTTTCACTGGTTACATATGCCTATTGCAAATGAATATCTTTTGAGCCTTCAGTCTTAAGTTGACTTCGCATTTTTTTGTTTTATAACTATTCTTAATCCCTAAGATCAATTTTGACTTCATTTAAAATTTTCTAATAACCATATTCTCAATTTTGAAACTGATTTCAGAGCTTCTTTATATATATATACTTATCATTACATTAAAAAATATTGTTTGCATATTAAGCCTGAAAAGAAGTTATTTAAATTCAACAATTTATAGTTTTATTATTTCAGTTTATTCAGGTTATTAAAGAACTGTTTTATTGGGGGACAATCTCCCATTTTGTTTCACATCTTGACTTCAACAATAAATAATAGTAATTTTCTTACTGTAATATAATAGATTTCATTTAATCTTATCTTATTTAATACAAACTAATAAAATAGATGAAATACTTATTACTAAATAAAAATAATTAATTTGAAACAACTGATTGTTGAGACTAGAAATGCCAACATTTTTGGTTTTTCAGTATATGTACTCTTTTTACTCTATTAAAATTGTAATTCAAGCATAAATTAATTTTTTTCTTTGACCTAACAGAGTTAATATCATCAATTATACAATAATAATGTCCTAATGTTCTTCAAAAGTAGAGTTTTTTAGTACATTACTTCAAAAAATATACTTACAGAAAATCATTTTTGAAAAATTTTAACCTGAATTTCTAGTCCAACTATTGATTAAATTTAATTTTTTTTTTTAGATGGGTTTTGCTTTACCAAAATTAATAGTATAGATTAATTCAACAAAATTATGAGTTTTCAATTTTTAATTTAGCAGTGCGAGGAAGCTTTTTGCATTGCAGTGTTTAAAAAACAGTATGTATGTGTGTGTTCAAGTTTTCATGAACTTCAGAAGATCATAAATATTAAAAATTCTAAATTTTTTAAAAGTGAAGAATGCTAATACTGTGAGTACTCAATTTTTCTTCTGGTACTGGTTAATAGTACCAGAAGTATAAGTTAAAAATTACTTAAGAGCTCTGAGAATTTTTGTTATATATAATAACAAATAAAAATAATATAAAACAGATTAAGATTGATGCTTTGTAGAGGATGAGCTGGGTTGGGCCTTCCCAAATTGGAAATATATTTTTTAGCTTTACTTTTTTGTAATCTATAAATAATATAAACTTAGGTGTTGAAAGTAGTTAAAATATTTTTTTGTTTTTTTAATGAATTTGTATTCATAAGTGGCTAAATAGTCCCTACAAATTTATTTAAAACAGTTTAATTTTAATTTATTTTTAGCTTAATTCTAAAAAAAATTTTCTTTAAAAAAATGAATCATTGAAATTGTGATATTTAGACCAAGTTTCTTTGAGAAAGACCAAAGTCTTAGGCAAAATTATAAAAATATCTGTATGAATCCTCTAATTTGTTTTGGCTTATTTTCTGTATAATTTTAAGAAATACATGTACTGTTGTAGAAATTCATAGATGTGCCTCAGAGGGCCTAACCAGAAAGTAATTTTCAACCATAAACCAATATTTCAATTCCTAATTCTTTGAGAGTGATAAACTCAATTTTATACTAATCTCTCTCCCTCTCTCTCTATCTACATGTGTGTGTTTATAATTTGTGACAGGTTTTTAAAAATTGATCTTTCAAAATCTTAATTACCTCCACTTTCAAAAAAGCTAACTTGATTTGAATGCTTTATATTATTATTTATTTTATCAACAATTATACACTAATTTATAACTTAATAACTATAATTCTTTGAGAATCAAAATTTGTCAAATCATTTCTATTCAGAAAAATATCTATTCATATTTGTCAATTAGTTCACATGGTCCTCCCTCCTATGTTTTAATAGATGTTAATGACAGGAATTTTTTATTGATGCCTCTAATCCTCTTTTTAATTTTTGTATTTTAATTATGGTTGAAAAGAATAATTATTTTTCAAGTTATTTCTTCATCTAGTTCCTCAGGTTTTTATATCTACATTCTGTAAAATAGTCCCAAAACTTAAATTGTTAATATTCATCATTGAATATTATTTGTACTTAGTCAATTATAGCTTCAATTAATAAAATTACATTTTTCTCTTAGAAATTTTCTTGGTTTCATATGGAAATCATTCTACACAGATCCCCCCCCCCCCCAAAAAAAANCTCTTTCTCCCTCCTGTTATATATATATATATATATATATATATATATATTTAGAGCAATAAACAGATTGTTAACACCAGTTATTCAACTTTAGGTTTAAAAGCTTTATAATATTCCACCACTAGTTTACGTTGAAATTATGATTGAAAAACGATGCCAAGACATGAAGATTTTACAAATTTAAGAAGATAAATGTGAAATCTACATGTTAATGTAATTATATAACTTGCTTTCCATATTATTCAAAAATTATTTTTCCCTAGAAAGTATATAAAGGTACCTTCATTAATAATTTGTATTCGATATCCTTAAATAATAATTTTAAGGAACAAGTAAGTAGCCTTAATTGAAGTTTGTCCAACTTCATGCTTTATATATCAAGACTGTAATTAAATTAAATGTGTTTTATATTTGAAATGCACTATTTTTAAACCAAAAATATATGTAAATGTAATGTAGAAATGTAATTATTAATATTCTTATCTAAGTTCTAGTTTTGTGTTTGATGTGATGGATTTTGATTTAGTTTCCATAGGACTCTTTTTACTACAAAGAATTATTATTTTTGTCTTCTGAATATTTTCTTCTGTATTTTTTACAGAACATTTTCTGTATTGAAACTTCCACTTATTTAAATAATTTAAGATCCTATATTAGTAAGTCTCATAAATTGATTTTTGCACTATTCTTTGACTTTCTAAACTTTAAGTCTAGGACTTGTCATTTCTTGTTATTTTTGTTCATTGAATTGTTACTTTCTTTAAAACATGTTAACAAAATATAGTTTCATAAAATATGTTTTGTTTTGTTTTTTATTAGTGTTATTTTCCTTAGATATTTAAAATATCTTTTTTGAAGTTAATTTAATTTTAGAAAAAAGAATACTCATGACTGTCTCTGTGTATCAAAATTGTTCTTTTGATGTGAGAAGCAATTTTCTTTTTCTGTTTGGCTCCATACTCTAGTAGTATACCTTGGCCTCCTCAAGGAACCTTCACCAGGAAGCAAAGTGAATACACAATACAGTGCTGCTATTTTCCAATGATTTGAAAATGCGATATAATTTCAATTGGTGGCCAGCAAAATTTTTTCCATTGTATTGGAACTCCACTAGATTTCTGCATAGGCTCACTTAATCTATCGACTCATTATGAAATAACAATTGTTATTAGATTTGGTGTCTAGGTAGACTTAATAGAATTAATTAAAGCTTAGATGAAGCCATAAAAAATCCAATATAAAATTAGAAAAATTAAATGTTCACGTAGGCTTCGTCGGTCGTCAGATGTATTTACCATTTCATCTTCCGGGTTGGACCGAGTCAAATTGTTCTTATTTGCCAAGCTTTCGCACATCATGTGATGGCTTCTTCAGGGCTGAAAAGAGAATGAGAGTTGTAAAGAGAGATTTTTAAAAATCCAGATGGTATATATTTACCATGTTTTATACACCAGGTGGTGTATAATCCCGGCGCGGTCTTGTCCTTGGGCGAAGTCTGCCTTCCCATTGGTTGATACTGTGTTCTGGTGGCTGGTCTCTGAAGTAGTCAGGTAGCTGGTCACTGATTGGTTGGATCCTCTTGTCAATTAGCGCTGGTTTCCAGTTTTTGCTCAATCTGTATTGACGGATACAGATTGAGCAAAAACTGGAAACCAGCGCTAATTGACAAGAGGATCCAACCAATCAGTGACCAGCTACCTGACTACTTCAGAGACCAGCCACCAGAACACAGTATCAACCAATGGGAAGGCAGACTTCGCCCAAGGACAAGACCGCGCCGGGATTATACACCACCTGGTGTATAAAACATGGTAAATATATACCATCTGGATTTTTAAAAATCTCTCTTTACAACTCTCATTCTCTTTTCAGCCCTGAAGAAGCCATCACATGATGTGCGAAAGCTTGGCAAATAAGAACAATTTGACTCGGTCCAACCCGGAAGATGAAATGGTAAATAGAAAAATTAATTTAAGTAATCCAAACAAGTTTCAGATTCCAACAGCCATGAATATAATTAATGACATATATAATGGTTTACTCACACATTCTAAGAGCTTAGAAATTTGTTAAAACTAAAAAAAAAATATTAAAATCAATAAATTAATCAAGACTTATAAAATGTCTTGTATTAAATACATTTAATAAGCAGCAGTAAAATTAATTATTTTTAATTGTTGTATGTATGTTCATTTATATTGAGTGGTTCCTTATTTTTGTTTATTAAAAGTAAAATTGTTGTAGGCAAAATTGTGATGCTATAATCATTTGTTGGGGGGGCACGATTAAGGCACTGGACTCCTGAGCATATATTTATTACTCACAATACATACTTAATTTTTCTTTGTGTTTATCTGTTTTAATGATCCATGTTTGCGGTATGTTCTTAAGAACACCAAGTGCCTTTCTTCCTTGAAGGGGTAAAAAACAGATGGAGGGCTTAACATACCTCTATATGCTGCAGGTTGCAAATAAACAGTTTTAAACACTTGTTTTCTCTGTGGACTCATTTTTTTTTTACTATAATTATTTGATAATGTCACAGCGGTTGAATAAATAACTCTTACAAAGTAGACCAGGCTCCCTACATTGCAGATATACAGGCTTGTTTGTGTTGCCGGTGATATGGATTTCTCTTGTGGAATTAGGAAAAAAATGCTAAATCGTATATTGAAAATTTAGAAGGAATTGCCTTCTGAGTATGTTATTCAGAAAAAATTACTGCTTGCTACATTAAAAAAAATTATGAATTCTAAAAATAAATTATCACTAGCCAAAATAAAGAAATATATCAGAAAATATTAAAGAAATCTATTTAAACTAGAATGATTTAAATTTGGGGATAGTTGACCTGAGAACTTTTTGAGAGAAGGATTGGTCTTGGAATTTAAATAATAAAAACTTCCTAAACAAAAAAGTTTTTGTTATTGCCGTCCTAAATTTTGGCCTTGAGGGTAATGGAGGGAGTCATTATTCAGATATCCTAGAACAAGAGACTCTCTCCCTCCATCATCCCCATTGCCCTGAAGAAGGCCTGAAATTTAGGCCATAACTTTTGTTTACAAATTAGTTTTTATTTATTCAGATTTTTCAATTAATTATTCCTTATTAAATGAGAATTAGAGCATAGTTTGTACTTCATCAACTCAAGCATTTGATTGTGGAAAGTAGGACGTCTATCCATATATTATTCCAACCCTAAGATTATTTTATTGGTCCTATAAATATCAAATTTGAAGGGGAGAATCTCAAATCCCTGGAAAAGTGGCACCAGGGATTTTTGCTCTCCTCATTAGGAATTCGGTGTAAATTATATTGGAATCCTATATATGTGCTACTCCTGTTAATACCTTTCTGTTCTGAAGGAATGTCCTTGGGCTCCTATTTTATGATGCTATAATTTATTGTGAGACTTAGAATAGTAGGCAGCTGTTATCACTAATCTTCAAATCAATCCAGACAAATATGATGCATATTAATCCAGACAACCTACTTCTCACAACCATAAAATTGAGCTGCAAGATATTAGAAAATTGACTTACCTTAACATTAGTTACCTTTGCTTGAATGATGGAAGGTCTAGGACCTAACATTGATTCCTATTTCCATAAAGCCAAAGATGCCTTATTCCAGCTGATGGTCTAAAATTTATTTATTTTCTGTTCAGATAAAGCCTGATAATTCAATATAATTAGTAACAAATGTACTTAGTAATTTAATAAATAAATAATGAATACAAATTAATTAGTACCTTTACAATATAAGGCAACAATTTTGTTCATAAATTTATCAATATATGAAACTCCATGTCTAAAATAAATATAGTTATAAGTTAAATGGAAAATTTGTTTGTTGACATGTTTTTTGCTGGGAAAAAACAAGGTTACTAGCTTGACCGAACCCTAACAAAAAACATCTACTAATAAATATAGTTATGAGTTTAAAAAAATAAAATTATAAAACTGTAACAGTAATAGGGTATAAACAAAAGAAATTACACTTTAAAAATCTTCTAAGCTGTATACTCAAATAAAATAAAAATTTGTTATTTACTTTTTCTTCACTAGGTTCAAACAATAAATTATCAATCATTTGACCATCATACTAATTAAGGTACGTGTTTCTAAAATATCCACAAAGAAAGAAAAACCAAAATAATGAATAAAATGACATAAATATGTCATTATCTCAATTACACAGCACTCACCGAGAGAAAAGACGAATCCATTATTTTGAATTTACCATTATTTAGGTAATTTCACCCACCAATAGAACATTCTGTTAAAGAGTTATTGCTGGACGATGAATGAGACCACTTGCTATGTGAACCTAACTTTCAAGGTATATTACCTCGTTTGGTATAATACATAAAAAAAAAAATTTCATTTTTCCTTTTTTTCTGAATAATCGCTATTCCATATTTCTAGGAGGTTAATTAAGACACTTATGTAAAGAATAAAATATGTCTAAACTCAGCATCAATGCTTTTTTACGATTCAGAGGTCTTACATGTCAAGAAAGCAAGGCCGCTCCAAATAGGCTCTAGAGCTATCAGAGTTAGTGAGTATTGTTCTCCTCGTCATTTAGCATGGTAAATCTGAGAGGGATTGTGCAACTAAGAAATACCAAGTACTATTTATTTATTCTATACTTTTTATTATTATATATTTTTTATTAGTATTTAATATTTTTTCTTCATTAATATTCTAGAATTTATTTATTCAGCATTCCTTTTGGCCCAAAAAAAAAAAAAAAAAATTTCGAAGAACAACATGGGTTCAGATTGACCTGCTTTTGTGTATTTGATTAAAGTAAGAATATTTAAGTCAAAGGCTCAAGCTGATCTTGTAAATCATCAGAACAAATCAGGATTATTACTGAAATTTTTGAGGTTTAAAATGTAAATTTTTTCTATTTACGTTGAACACCATGTTTTTATTATAAGATATCTTTATTTTATAGCTGTAAAAAGTTTAACTTTCAGTCAAATAATTGAGGAACTGTTGAAAAAAACCATCAAAACTTATTTTTATAACTGTAAAAATATTTAAAGTTTGTCCATCTTCAGGAATATTTTCAGCTGGCTCCCAAGAGTTAAAAAGTGGTTTTGTGTATAACAATAACATTATCATTGGCATGCCAAAAAGTACCTCAGAATCACTTCTTTTATCATCGTTGTTTACCCAACTGTCCTACAAATAATATGTGGAATTCTAGTTAATGAGACAGCTAAGAACTCCAATGGTCCCAAACATTTAACCACTCCCAGGTTTCAAAACAAAATGAAGCTTTCTGTTTTGTATGCTGTGTAGATTCTGGACAATATCTCAGTTTACCTGAAAGTAGAATAGTTATATAACTTTTTAGTAAATGTCACCAATGAAATAAATTTTATTTTAGTGCAATAATTTGCATTAAAATCAGTTTTGTACTTATAAAATGAAATAGAACTTCTGAATTTTAAGCTATTTCAACTAGATCATGGAATTCATAAAGAAAGTGTTATTTAGAATTCGAGATAGTAATCTTGAAAATCTTAGTGGAATCTAAGCGTCTTGAAGTAAATAGAGAAAATATAAGTAAAATAGGTGTATGAAACAGTCAACAATCTGCAGAATTTTGGAAAAAAAAACAAAGCAAAGGAATGTTGAAAAAAATTAGCCACAAATTAATAATGATTTTTTTTTTACAGTATAGAAAAATCAGGGGGG
>KZ808274.1:160435-173740 GCA_000696205.2 Oncopeltus fasciatus
GAAATAATGATGAAGCTCGATATAGCTGACAGAGAAGTTAACAAGCTAATGCAGGAAGCTATAAAGCAGGTGAAGGCAGCATACATATTGTACACATAATTTTTAATATATTTTGGATAATATTTAAAAATATTACATTAAATATTTTTTATAATCTTTAGATAACTGATTTATTTTGCAGCCATTTTTTTATAGCTAGCCTACTGGGTGAGTTGTTAGACTCATCTTGTAAGTTGAGGCCGCACTTCCATGAAATAGATTTATTAAGATATTATTTATAATAAAATTCAACAATTATATTTTATTTGATGACAAATTTGGTCTTGGGAGCTGAAGAGTTGAAAACTAAATTGTAACCAAAAAATTTTTTATTTTAGCCAACATTTCGGCCTTTATCAGGGATGAATATGAAATGAAATGCATGAAAACTGAGTACTAAACATATGTGAGAGAAAAAAAAATTATAATTATTATTATAATATTCTGAGAGTAACATACCAAATAGGGGGATGGGGACAAAGAGACTCCTGCTCTACAGTTTCTAAATCATGAGTGATCTGTTTTTCTATTTGAGAATTGTGAAAGGGGGTATAAGAGGGGAGTCTGGATAAGAGGGATTAGCTGGCCTGAGATTCGTGGAAATATCACTGAAGGGGAAAAAAAAAGAAAATGAAGGGTCCAGCATGGAATACTGAAATGCTATGAGGTGATCTTATGGTGATTTTTGTTTTACAAAGTGAAAAATATTACTATATGTGGAGGAAATATAGCCTNTAGAAATTAAATAAAATTTAAATTATGATTTTTATTATTATTATTAAAAATAATATCCTCTGTCTTTTCATTAAGGAAATCATCCTCTCATATGCAGCCTACAAAAAATTCTTTACTGGAGAATTAGGGAAGCCAATAAACCTTTAATTGACAATTTCATTAATATATGTAAACATGATTTGTCTGTTAATATTCGATCTAGTGCCTACAGCTTATAGAATATGAAAATTGTTGGGAGTTCCTTTTGTTTACGAATGAATGATTTCATTATAAGCTAAAATTATTCAAAGGAATGGACTGTTTAGTGGAAGGCTAAATTGAAAAATCTCTTCTATATGTTAATATTGACGTATTGAAAAAAAAATTGTGGTATATATTAGGCATTTTTTTAGCATCTTGTTCTAAAAAATTCACGGTATAAGAGATAAAAAACTTATTTATAATACTTGTTTAAATGAGAAAGGTAAAACAATTTAATGAAAACATATTCCAATTATTTACAATACTTGTTTATGAAGTAAATTTTTCATTTTGTTTTGTCACCTTTCCATATTAACCCCTTGTGCATCCCATGATATTTTTCTGAGTTTTAGCAGCATACATATTGTACACATAATTTTTAATATATTTTGGATAATATTTAAAAATATTACATTAAATATTTTTTATAATCTTTAGATAACTGATTTATTTTGCAGCCATTTTTTTATAGCTAGCCTACTGGGTGAGTTGTTAGACTCATCTTGTAAGTTGAGGCCGCACTTCCATGAAATAGATTTATTAAGATATTATTTATAATAAAATTCAACAATTATATTTTATTTGATGACAAATTTGGTCTTGGGAGCTGAAGAGTTGAAAACTAAATTGTAACCAAAAAATTTTTTATTTTAGCCAACATTTCGGCCTTTATCAGGGATGAATATGAAATGAAATGCATGAAAACTGAGTACTAAACATATGTGAGAGAAAAAAAAATTATAATTATTATTATAATATTCTGAGAGTAACATACCAAATAGGGGGATGGGGACAAAGAGACTCCTGCTCTACAGTTTCTAAATCATGAGTGATCTGTTTTTCTATTTGAGAATTGTGAAAGGGGGTATAAGAGGGGAGTCTGGATAAGAGGGATTAGCTGGCCTGAGATTCGTGGAAATATCACTGAAGGGGAAAAAAAAAGAAAATGAAGGGTCCAGCATGGAATACTGAAATGCTATGAGGTGATCTTATGGTGATTTTTGTTTTACAAAGTGAAAAATATTACTATATGTGGAGGAAATATAGCCTTTTCCTGTTTTGTCATTTATTGGGTTTCATTCTAAATGTATGAGAATAGTCTCAGCTAAAAGTCGTTTCTCAAGGTTGGGTTCAGTCAACAGAAAATGAATTTGTCAAACTTGAATATATGTTTGACATTAGTAGAGTGATTGAAAGAGCAGTAGTGGTTTTTTATTTTTAATGTCATGTTGACTTGCCCCCTTCCGCATTTCTCAAATAGAAACACAGATCATTCATGATGAATAATGGTGATCATTCCCTGTAGAGCAGGAGTCTCTCTCTCTCCATCACCTATGTATAGTATGTTACTCTCAAAATATATTGAATATTTTTTTCTTCTCTTAACTATGTTTAGTACTCAGTTTTCATGCAGTTTATCTCATATTCAGCCCTGATGAAGGCTTGAAATTTAGGCAGAAATGTTGGCTCAAATAAAAATTTTTTTTGTTTACGAATTAGTTTTTAATTCTTCTGCTCCCAAAAGCGAATTCCTGAGAATCCTCTCCTCAAAAAACTTGATGGTCTACAAGTTACCTCCAAATTGACATTTTATTTTAATTTCTTAATAATGAAATTAATGAATAATATATTTTGTTTTGCTTCTTGGAGTACATAGAGGTATATTTATAACAAAATATATGTAAATTATTATATACTTAATGTTTTCTTCTCAATATATTTTCATAACCATACCACTATATTTTACACTTATTCCTTGTAATAATAATTTCAAGTCCTATCCTTTCCTCCAAGAAGATGCTCATCTGAACTAGAGCTTCCAGAATGTGTACAGTGAATGAATTAATTTTCTTAAATAAAAGAAAATTTGATTGTATATAAATCCTATACAGACATTATATAGGATCTAAGATAGTAGGTAATAAGCCACTAGAGTGATTTATTCCTTGTGAAATGTATTTATTAGCTGATTAGTAGCTCATAAATCTTATAACAGTTGCTATTCAGAAGGACGAGTAACTGCAGTGGAACTCAGCATTGGTAAATACTTCTGAACTTGGTGAAGAATCTTCTTCAGACTCATCTGGGATCACATAACTGGAATTTGATATATTTGATTCTTATGATCCTCTAACTAACAATATTTCAATATTGGTGTTACATAATCTATTGACTCCTTCTCTTGGCCTGGTCAATATAATGATGTTTCTAAAATGCTTATATCTAACCACTCTAATTTATTTGGAAATTAACTAACCAAACTTTTATAGACATTTATTTCTAAACTGAGAAGAGTTGGCTTAGACTGAAAATGAAATACTTAATATAATAAATTAATAATTATGCAAATAACTATCATATGCTAAAAATTTTATGTCTTCTTTTATTATGCTTTAACAGGTTAAAATTTAATTCTGTATTTTATCTGACATTTATTGCATTTTGTTTGGACTAAGTTACGGTTTTCAAATCTACTAAAACCCAGCTAAATTTGATTCATTCTCTCACTGAAAAGAAGGTGGCTCAGTTAAATATATTTAGACAAAATATATCATTTTAAAATTATGTATTTAATACTAATGCCAATATTATTGATTTTAATTATCATTTTAATTTTATTTTTTACAAGAAATAAAATTAAAATTATTCTGCAATTTTTAAATAAGCAATAAATAAATAACTACTTATATTAGATAATTTTTTAAGCTACAGAAATGCAAGTGGAAGAGAATTTGAAAAAGTAATTCTGTCTGGATAAAAGATGAAAGAATTAAAGTAAAATATAACTATAATTATATGGGTTTATACTTGTATGTAATCTACAAAAATGGCATATGACTACTACATGCAGTTTTGAATCAATGATAATTTTTTTAAGTGCTGGTACTGAAACCCCCCCGTGTTCACTGATCTGGATATAAGTATAACATTTCTGAAACAATTTGTGTTAAGATAGATATTTATATCATTATAAAATTAATAAAATGTGTATTATTTAAATTTTTTTATGAGGTTGCAATAAAAATGCACGGGAATTCTAAACACTGGGCAAGACACTTGAAGACAGTGAAGTCCATAATTCCTGGGTGGCAAAGCCAACTCAAGGGAGATAGCTTTTTTCTTCCTCTATCTCCGGTAGTTAGAAGGCCTTGGACATATTTTTAACATTGCTCTGGTACTTAGTGGATACACTAGAAATTGAAATCCATTTGTTAAATGTTTTTATTAAACAATATCATTTCAATTTCAGCATAAATATTTTTAATATGTAATATTTAGCTTAATCCAACTATTAGTTTTGGGGGCATGGATGAAAATAAAAATTTACATTTTTTTAAATTTGTGTTTAATGAAAATTAATACTCAATAAAATTTTACTATTTAAAGATATATTTAAAATTGATTAAAAATAAACTGTTAAAAATAAAGTTTTATTGAGAAATAAAAGCTTACCCAGAGCCAGGGGTGTTTAGAGGGGGTGGCTACTTGCAGATGGGGCCCTCCTGCATTACCCTAAGTGTTTGAAAGATTAGTGTTTGGAATATAAATGGAAATTTTTTGAAGAGATGTCTAATTTGAGAAGAATAGAAACCAATATTAGTACTTATTGTTTCTAAGTGTAAATTATCAAATGTTTTGTTACTGACTGAAGAAAATAATAAAAAAGTTTGCTAGTTTATGTATAGAACCCTAACGTGCCACATAAAAAATAAAAAAAATCTTCAAAACATTTCTCAACTAAGTTCATGCCTTGGCAAACCCCTTTTGTTATAAGAGTCACCTTCTAAATTCCATGTAAGTCCACATTAAGTATGTAAAATTATTTTGGAAAGTACAAAACCATTAGCTTATTTAGCAACAAAATTTGCTCTTTGACAGTCCCATTGCATAATAATGTAATGACTTCACCATCTAAAATCTAGAAAAAAAAAAAAAGAAAAAACTGAACCTGCAATATATTTCTAAACGAAATTAGCTCCTTCATTGTAAATAATAGTAATTCTCTGTGAGCAATTTCTTAAAATAAAAGACTTAAAAGATAGACTCTTAAAAGTAGCATGTAAGTTGAATAGACAAGAAGAAAAAATATAATAAATCTACTTGTAGAGAGAGGATAGCCGACATCCTAGAAAGGACCTCTCTCGAGTGCCTGGGCTGTGAGGATGAAACCTTAGGTTATGAAAACACTCAGTATTTAATATGAAGAAGAGCTAAGAATTGGCTTTTATTTTGTACCTTCACTCATATTTAACAAACTTTTGTTTAAATCTCAGGAGAAAAAATTGTTGAGAGCCGCTATGAGCAAGTGCTTAAGGAATTGTGTAATTCTGTTGCTCTTTTCCTGAGTATTTTATGAAGAAGAAAACAAATGTTTTAAAGGTCCCAGAAATAGTGAAAACATGAAACCAGATTGTCTCATATATAAAAGGACTTTCTTTTTCAAAGATTAATATATTAATTTTAGTGCTATAATTATACATTAGAATTTGGATGTTCCATGATGACATTGTGAATTGTCATTTTCATCTTTGTCTTGCAGATACTCAGAGCATTATAGCAATATATTGACAAAAAAAAAAAACCAATATTTATGAGTAAGACATTTATTTTCTTTTAGCCTGAGATATTGTTACATCCTTGTTAATTCCTCTCTAATATGAGTTTCAATTGAAATTGTTTTTTCTAGTACTGTTTTGTTTACTCAAATATCAAATATATAGTATGTATAAATATGCTCATTAATTTTTTATTATGCAAAGAAAATGTGCGAATAACTTGTATTCATTCTTATTTACTCCTTGGAAATAAAAGTGAATACTATTTTTGAGCAGAATTAAGGTAAGACCTTCTTTAACCTGTTATTAATAACATGTTAAAATTTAGTCTTGGAAGAAATTTAAAAAAAAAAAGAATATCTAGTCCAATTATTTCTGTATAGTTTAAATAAATATACTTAAGAAGTTTTATTCCTTGGTTGTGATAAAGCTTGCTGCATTTTTAAATAAATAACTTGTGAAAAAATAAATACAACTTTTAAAATAACTTACAGTTAGTTAGTTAAAAGTAACTTTTAGTTTTAAAATTAATAATTAATAACTTGTTTATAATAACAAATGCAGTTAGCTTTGTTAATAAAAATTCAACAAAGCTAATTGTATTCTAATTTAGTCTGATTTTCCGGTTACTAATCACGTTTATTATGTTTTTAATTTTTATATTCTGTAAAGTTGAGAATATTGAGCTAGGGACTGAAATGAATTATGGTACTGAGCTTCTGATAATTTGTTTCAGAGTCTTCTGAGTTCCGTTGAAAGGGTTCGCTCAAAAGTTATTGAACCATTCAATAGAATAGAAACACAAACCTTAGTTCTATCCAGACTGCATGCTACTTCAGATTTATTAAGGAGAGCATCTAGGATTCAACAACTTATCAAGAAGTTACCTGGCTTGGATCCGTTAAGAGCAGCTCATATCATTTCTGAATTGGGTAATCTGTATTTTTTTTCTTGGCATTGAAGAGCTAGATTTTCTGTATTTTCTTATAAAGGTAAATGAAAAAAAAGTAAATAACTAAGTTCCTATTTGTGAAAAAACTATGAGGGCATTCTTATCATTAACAGTTAAGTTATTTATTTGGTGAAGTTTCCAAAAAACCAGCCGATGGAATTATTTTAACTATTTGTGTATTTTTTGTTCACTGAGTTAAAATTTTGGCTTATGGTTTATTTTTTAGATTTTAATAATTATTCAACAGTTCTTTTGTTATTGGACACCACAAATCATATAATGTGTGATAATATATAAAACTCTTACTCGAATTTCTTTTACTTTGAGATTTACCATGGCCCTGCTTAGTGCCTGTCTTGCTTGTCCCTTCATATATTTTTGAATATTTCAATTCCCTTAGAAATTCATTTTTATACATTCAAATGGTTAAATAAATAATTTATCAACATGTTTTAACAACAAGAAAAAACTTCTTTTCTTTTCTCTGGAAACTGAATTTTAAAAGCAGTCAAGTACAGTAAGAGGGTGGAAATATTCTAAAGATCTGAAATATAATCAGACAATGAAAGTCACACTTTGCAAGTCATTGACCACAAAGATCATTGCAGAAGAGATATATGAAAAACATGGACCTCTCTTTCTTCAACACTTTATGTACTGTATTGGCTATTCATGACTTAAGTAATATTCTTTAGATGAGAGTTCTAGTTTAAAATAGGAAATTAACTTGAAAGAAGTAACAGTAACCTCTTTATACGACTCTTAAATTAAAATTAACTTTTACTCGACATAATTAGCAGGCGACAATATTACTGAAATAATAATAATTTTATTCTAAGATGATTTTAGTTGGGGTTCAGTCAAGGTAGATCCAAAAAACACAAATTTAAAAAATGTATTTTTTAATAAAGGATTATCTGCCGACGTTTCGGCTTACATTGTAAGCCATCTTCAGGGCTATNGAATGTAAGATATTCATTGAAAAGTTTCGCTAGAATTTTTATTAGGTTCCCTTTTAAATGTTTTAAATTTAAATAATTTCTGAATGTTTACATATTTTGGAGTGCCACTCTTCAGTGTACATGAGGATGACTGAACAATCCTTTTCTCAGATAAGGATGCCAATAATAAAGTCTCCAGAATAAAAGAAAAATAAACTTTATGGAGTTTAGTCTTTCAGGAAAAGTAAACAGAGGATATTAAAAATCAGCTAAAGCTTTAGAAATTCCCTCGACATTTTTGGGCCTTCTTAATAATAAACTGCTGTGGCATTAACAAATAAAATAAATAAAGTATAAACTTAATAAATTAATCTAAGTGTTGAAAAATCTTAGGGAATTCTCTGCAGTCAAATATTTAAGGAATGTGTTCTTTGTTAACTTCGAGTCACATACCTATGAAATCAAACTCTGATAAAACTCCTTAGACTGTTAAGAAATTTCAATTTCAACGATTCACGGATTTCTTATATTAAAAATATTAAAATAAGATGTTTTTTAGATGGAATTCGGTCAAGGTAAATCCAAAAAAATACAAATTTAAAAAAATGTTTAGCTATCTTCAGGGCTGTCATGTAGGCGAGAAGTCCCATTGTGCCACAAAGATACCATTTTCATGACTGGTCAAGGTAGATCCAAAAAATACAAATTTTAAAAAATGTGTATTTTTTCAATTATCTGCCAACATTAAGGCTTACATTGTAAGCCATCTTCAGGGCTTTCATGGAGGCGAGAGGGAAATCCTGTCCCTAAGGTCACATTTTCATGACTGAGAGGAAAGGTTTTGAAAATTTGAAAAAAAAAAAACTCTCCATTTAAATTTACTTTGCAGGGTAATAGCATTTTTCAGTGATTTATAATAGTGAAGTCTTTCAAAATGCTCTAATTGTGCAACTAGTACCATACTCACTATTACAATTTTCTACTTATTATAAAGTATTGAAATAAAATGAACTGACCTGCTGCTTTACATTTTGACAAGTTTTTTCTGATTTTCTTTAAAATGGCTTTAATAGTTTTGAATAACTTATTAAATGGATATTAAATTATCATTTTTTTAAAGTGCAGTTTGGGTTTATGTAATTGGACAAAATATAATAATACTTAAAAGACTCACTTCAATTTGTTTAAAACATTTACTTATCGATTGTTATAATGTGTTAATTAATTATAATTAAATGCTATAATTTTCACTAATACATTTTACATTTATCTTTAAGGAAAAATGAACTCCATTTCTAAAAACAGATTTTAGCTTGTTGTAAGACTAATACATACTATTTATGGAATAAATAATATATATACATATATAAGTAAGATAATTTGAGTAATTGAAATAACATGTGTTTATTCATAACTATCCTAGAATGGATTCTTTAATCATAGAGCCCTCGTCTAGATTGCTTCCATTTAATCATTTTTTGTCCATTTTGAAATGTCTCTGGGTTTAAACATTGTACCTCATAAAGGTTCACTGTAATTATAAGTGCTTGAAGAAATATTGAATGAGAAAAATTTTGACGAGTGCACTAGGTTATTACAGGTGCTTTTTTTTTTTTTTTTTTTTTGTTTTTTGTTTTTTAGGTGAGCTATATCAAGATGTTGATCTTTCTGGCCTAGAAATATTGGAAGCTGAGGAAAGACAGATTAAAAAAGAAACTGGAATAGTAGAAAAGAAAGCACTGAAAATAGTCGAACAAGGTTTACTGTCTCAAAATCAGGAGCAGGTATGTTACAGTATTTTATCTTTTGATTTATAATTAAATAGCTTTTCAAGACATTTCAAATTTCTTTAAATATTAAAGAAAAATATTTTCTTATTATTTTACATAAATATGAAATATATGGGGTAAATGAATTTCGATATAATTTTACTTAACTATTTTCTTTGTGATATTAAACTAAATTTATTAGGTAATGAATATAAAAGACTTTTTATAAATAAACAAAAAAAAAACACATTTTAAAAAATATAAATTTGTATAAAATTATTTACAGGAAATATCTGTCTCTTTTGTTATGTGTTTTTAGTGCAAACACCACAATTAATTAAAGATATACTTTTTTACTTCATTCAATTCAAATTATGCACTTGATTGTAAAAGTAAAATCCTTCAAATAAAATAATTGGGAAGAAAATATATGTAAAAACCAAAATTTGGAGAAGGATTGAGGCAGAAGAATTATTTTAAAAATTATCTGCCACTGTGTGTGATTTCTAGTATGATACTTATGTAACAAGCATATGATGTTTAAGCAACCATATAATATGCTATTGCTCAATAAAGAAAATTGGTTAATTAGAATTAACCTGTGGCCTTCCTAGAACCCAAAATCCACACATAAACAAAAAACAAAACAATTCTAATGACTTAGTGGTCATGTTAAACATTTCTGTTGTTTATATATATATATANTGTGTGTGTGTGTGTGTGTGTGTGTGTGTGTGTGAGAGAAAGAGAGAGAGAGAGAGAGGAGAGAGAGAGAGAGAGAAAATGTGTATGTGTGTGTGTGTTGTGTGTATCTGTGTACTGTATTTAACTTGCTACGAGTATGTTTATTTTTTACTTTGTAGGTTGCTATTGGAATTGAAATAATGATGAAGCTCGATATAGCTGACAGAGAAGTTAACAAGCTAATGCAGGAAGCTATAAAGCAGGTGAAGAGCAGTATGAAAAATGCACTAGATATGAATGCTTTAGTACCTTCTACTTCAAGAGGTTTGGGAAAATAAGTTTCTCTGCTATTATTATTTTTTTATTTTATTCTATTGATTTCTTTATTTTAATTCTTCTTGCTCTATTTATTTAATTTTTAATATGAATTCAAAATAATTTTCTAATTGAGTATACTTCCATAATATAGGTAAGATGGTGGTCTACAATCCAGTATTTTAAATTTACTCTAAGTTATTTTTATATACCTCAAGGTTTTCATATAAAATAATTATGAAAAATTATTAAAAGCTTAAATATTTAATATTTATNGTTTTTACATAATATAGTTTGATGAGCCCATTATATTATCGTCGCCATTGTGCATGTGAGTGGAGCACCGGATCGGTGGATCACACAGAAATACACTTCTCCGTCACGAAAAAGCTGTGTGAAACAAGCAGATTTCCCATGCGTCATTAAAATGGACAAAAAGGACAATAAATGAAAAATTACATCTTATAAGTCAGAAAGAGAAGTTAGCGAAAAATATACAATTCCTGGAAAAAAGAGGGAGTAAGTACTTAACCGTCGTAGTTAAAAAATGTTGTATAATTGTTAAATATTTAAGCTTTTAAGAATTTTAAATGCTGTTTTGTATGTTGGTAGATTCCTAGCTAGCCTCTGAGGATGAGACATTGAGTCTCAAAAGCGCTCAGTTTTAATTAAATATAATTCTTACCAAACAATGTTTATCAGTTTTTATTTCTTATAAAACTATTAACTTATTGTTTTGATTACTTTTTGTGTGAAATTGATAATTAACTGTGATGGAAATTATTAGGAAGGAATAATAATAATAATTATACTCCACTCTGAGTAATATCGCTGATGAACAGAAAACAATTTAAAAAAAATCAAGTGTCAGGTTTCAGGTTAACTCATTATTCCTAATGATGCAATTTCCTGATTAACAAATCTTATTTTTATATTTTAGTATGTGCAAATGGTGAATAAATATAAAATCACTATTATTTAACTTAAAACTCTGTTTTATTTTATTTAAAATTTAATAAAGCAAAATTAAATTTTAAATAAAATAAAATAATAGTGTTTTATATTTTTTTGACTATTTTCCTAAGCTGATGTATAAATAATACAACAAGGCCAGCAGCAAAAATAAAATCTTATTTTGGAATCCTTATTTTAGTGCTGTAAGATAAATTTTATGCTGTTCTAAACAATTATGAAGACCCCATCGGAGTCTGTTACAGAGAGCCTTTACATCCCTTTTGAATTCAGTTATATATGAGTATAAAATAAATGTTATAAAGAAGAATAATTGAAAAATAGAATAATGCACCAACAAAATTTTAAAACATGCACTTGCTTCTCGAGCATATGCAAAATAGAGTAAACATTACCATGTAATTTCTAGCTACTAACTAAGAAAGATAAAGGATTTTGGTTGGTTTTACTTAAATCATACTTTGGTCATTGTTATAACCTTATTGTATTACAATTAAGTTATACTAATCATATCTTATTTTTAAATTAATTTATATTAACATTCTTATTTTTTTCTGTGTGTTTGGACTATGTAGATCATTAGCACATACATACTTCTTATTCAAACCTAATTTTATATATTTTCTCATGTGCAGGAGGTGCTGGAAGAGCATCTGGTGTAAATATACCTTCCAATATACAACTATTTAGGAGTAAGTTGTGGTCATCTTGGGAAAATACTTTGACATCTACTATTTATCCCACATGTTCCCAAGTAAGCAGGAGCATAAAATCTCTTTCTGAGTATATTGATATCTAATTGTATTTTAATTAATTTTGTACACAAAAGATACTGTCCTGCTCTCAATAATGTCCAAGTTACTTTTATTCGAGAACTAATCCAAGAATATATTTAATATGCTTCTTTAATATACAGAAACAGCAGGCAAAAGTATATTAAGTATATAGTAAAAAAGTTTTTTATCAGTTTGGATAAAAATAATAAATTAAATAATCAAGTTAGAAACTGATCTTTATTTTTCAGCATTAACATATATTTAATAAACCTTAATGGAGTTTTTGACTGTGGAGAATATTAGTAGAAAATTTGTTGGGGTTCAATCAAGGTTAATCCAAAAAATACAATTTAAGGACATGTATTTCTTATTATCTATTGATGTTCTGCCTTACTTTGTAAGCCATCTTCAGGGCTGTTGAAATATGATGTCATAAAAAAACATGAAAAGCACAACAAATCAAAAATAATGTGGTATGAAATGCTTAGGAATACAGTAACAATGTGTAGAATGTTCACCACACTGACCTATCATGGAGGCAAGAGGGGACGATTTGTCACCTGTATCAAATATTCATGACTGAAAGGTAATGATTGGAAATTAGGAATAATTTAAGTTGGACAGGTTACCGGTGGGGAATGTAAGGCGGTAGGTACACAGGGAAAGGGGCCTGCATCAAATGGGGCCATACAGGGAAAAATAGGAAAAAATTATTTCGGATAAGCAGTAGGAGACAGGTGAATAAGTTGATTTACGAGTAGGGTTGACAATTTTTAGAATGTTGAAAATGTTTGAATTAGTTTTGCACTTATAACAAACTTAAATCTATTTACACCCACCTCGAAGACCCCATCCCCCTGTATAACAGAAACAATGTCGTCTACAAAATTCCTTGTTCCACTCTAAATTGCCATGGGTCTGCCTATCATTCCCCACCCTTTACTAGTCCACCTAAAATTTTTCCTAATTTCAAATCTTTACCTCTTAGTCACGAAGATTTGATCTAGGTGACAAAACGTCCCCCCTCCCCTTCATGATAGGTAGGTGTGAACTTTCTACACATTTTGTTATTATTATCACGTTAATTTTAAGTTAAATTTTATGTAAATAATAATTTTAATCACATTATTTTTGTTTTTCTCATGTTTTCTTATTCATTGTATTTCAACAACCCTGAAGATGGCTTACAATGTAAGCCAAAACGGCAGATAAGAAATCTATTTCTTATTATCGGCAGATAATAAAAATTGCATTTCTTTAAATTGTATTTTTTTAGATCAGCCTTGACCAAACCTGAACTAATTCTCTAATATATAAATATAATAA
>KZ808274.1:173750-187843 GCA_000696205.2 Oncopeltus fasciatus
AGAACCAACAACATTTGTAATGTTTGAACTAATTCTCTAATATATAAATATAATAATTTATAAAAAAAAAAACACCCGAAAGAAAAATGCAATTTTTTCATTTGTTCTCTAGATGTATTTGATTCAAAATGTTTTGAATAACAAACTTGGAGACATGAATCTTTCTCTGCCTGAGAATGAAAAACAATCAGATCTAGCTGTGATTTTTTGGAATGAAGTAGACGATCTTATGAAAAAATATTTACTGAAAGCTGCTGAAGGTACAAATTCTTATCTAATGACTTTGGTCTTACTGATGAAATATTATTTGATCAATTAAGAATATCTATTTAAATATTTCTTAATTAAAGTAACATCAAAAGAACCAATTATAATATTCCTTAATAATTATATTGGTTTTTTAAAAACATTTATAGGATCATCTTACATTAGGCAAACTTTAGAAGCAGAGTACCCAAAGATGTTACGGCTTCATCTGGATTTTCATAAAAAATTGCAGACTCTGAAACCTGCAGGAAGCTCTTCAAGGTCTATTTTTCCGACAATGTATGTAATATCATATACATATAATACTATGAATAATACTTATGATTTATAAATCTTTGATTTCACTACCTTGGGTTTGTATGAAACACATTCTAAGTAAAATTTAATTCAGATTATGCAGTCTCAGAAAATTTTTTGTTGCTTCAGTGTGAGCACATTTGTGTGTGTGCATGAGTGCGTGGGTGTATGTATGGGTGTGTCAGTGAAGTGTAGATAGTACATCCTCCCTGTTAAAGGCTAGAAGGTCTTAATTACCTTCACTCCAGAAGACCATGTTCATTATTGCCTCTTTGTGGTAGTACAGAAAAAGTCACTGGTGCTTTATATTTTATATCCAATAAATTTATGAATATATTATTGAATATGATTCCGAGATCATATTTTAAGAGTTAGTATAATATATATATTTTTTTTCAATAATCCTAACAATAGTAAAATCATCTCAGAATAATATCTACGTTCAAAAAAACTCTCCTTTTGAATAATAATTTTACTACCTCTTTTAAACAAAAATTCTCACCTATAATGAAAATTTATTTATTGCATGTAGATATGATCAATACATGTTATACCTGTTCTTTTATGGTTTAAAATATGACATTAGCTTGTGATGACATTGTATTTCAGATTATTTTGTATTTTGCTGGTTTTAGAAGTAACCCTTGTACTTTAATTCTATATTGTAAAATTTAGACAATATAGTTAAGTTCTTTAAAATACAATAAATATAATTATATTAGGTAAAAGCATATTGTGCTGCTATTTCTTAACTTGCTTTTGAGAATTTTTCTTTTTGTCCTTATTTCTCCCCTTTCCCTTTATTATTTTCCTATATTTTTATTATTCCTAGTAACAATAATTATTACTNTGTCCCAGCCAGGAATCGAACCTGGATCTCCTGCTATCCGGGCCGGTGTACTTTCCAGTTATACTACCAGGACGAGCTAGTTGTCTTATTCAATTCCCTCTACACTAGCAAGAGTCTAACCCATGAGAAAGGGAGGAAGTACACCTCTCATTAATTGTTTGAAATTTACGTGGAATAAAATACCACAACCAAATTAAATATTTATTAAGCTCATTAATTTTTTTAAAATACTTTAATATTTATGAGCTACATGATTAATGGAACTGCAGGTAGATTTTTTCGTTATTTATTACTTTTGTTGTTGATTCATGAAAGATATATTTTATACCTGTTTGAAAATTAAATGTATGGAAAGTTCAAATACAAATATTCATAAACTATGATGCTCAAGACTTTGTTTATTTCAAGCAGTTCCAGCATGACAAACTTTTTATTTTAATTTTTTTTTTCATGCAGCTTTATATTTTTTTATGTACAATAAATACATGAAGGGCACCAGCTTAGTCGAGATAATTCATTTGGGTCTCACAAGCCTAGTCCTGTGGGTTCGAACCCCACCTTAGGCTGGGTTTTATTCAGAAATAAAAGCCTGTCTAGTGCCACCAATATTTAGAACAGATTTTCTGCCTGTGAAAACTCCATCCATGATCTTAACTGAAATAAAGGGAGGCAAAACTTAAAGAAATATATACAATGTAAAATGAAAGCATAGTCCTTTAGTCCATTTATATTTAATAGGGTTGATGTCACAATACATTTTCCATGTATTTGCCAGATTATTAGTCTCTTATCTAATTGTTATTAAGTTGTTTTACATAGCTGTCTTTTTAATTGTATACCTGACTAAAATATTCTATTAAACTTTCAAGGCCAATGAAAAATTAGATTTATTTTAATATTAGGTTAAATAAGAAGGCCTAGCAGCCTAAAATTATACGTCAGAAATTAATTTCCTAACATATAGAATAGCTTTCTCTGAAAATTTTTTAATTTCTAAATTTAGAAATTCAGATAAACTCCAAATTTTATCTAAAAATAAAATAAATATGACATTTGATTAATGAGGAAATTATTTTTCATATGGGTAAGAAACATTCTCATTGAAGAGATTATTCTTCTTATGGTTAAAAAATTTATATTCTTACATAGCTAGATAATTTTGTTAGTGTGTCAGTTTGTGTAAGTCAGTTTGTCAATGCTCTTCTTTTTATTTTATCTCGCTAAAATTTTCCATACTGCTTTTAAATGAAAAAAACAAAAGCTTGAGTTGATTGATGAGCTAAATTAGAACAATAAAAATGGGGGTTTACCTGAAATGACAAGTGTAATTAAAAGAGAAGCAGATATAATATTAGAAGTAAAAAAAAAAAAAAAAATGTATAGAATATTACAGGTTTAAATTGTAATTTACTTAAATTAACGTAACATTTATATTAAAAATTTATAATTGGGAAATACTTAAGATTGTAACTTAGAGTATTGGTTAAGCATTTTATTTTTAAAATATAGAAATTAATTTAGTATTTGTGCTTTCTATTCCAAAATGTTGAAGGAATATTTTTGGCTTAAGTTGAATGATGATGAGGATGATAGATAGATTAGATATGAGGGGTTTAGAGGTAGACTAATATTTATAATAATAATATCTGTATTATTATCAGTGTCAAGAAGAAGTTTATATGACACTATTGGTACATATAGTTTTCTTCCATTTATATAACATTTTTATGTAGAACTCTTCACAAGTACAACTACAATGGTTGAGCTTCCTCCACTCTCCATCTTTAATGAAGCATGAGAAATTTTCTTAGTTTAGGCAGCTTCTGTGAGATATACTTTTTTAAAATTCATATAGAATATTTCATAGCATATAAGACCTCAAGATAACTAACTAAAATAGATGAAACATTTCTTAAGAGAAAAAAACCAAATGGATTCATGACTAGCATCCATCAAAATATTAATGAATGTGAAAGAGATTTTTCAGAATTATAAAACCTATATTTTACTAATGAAATATTTGAGGTCCTCTCAAAACCCTAAAGCTATTCATCAGAAAATATTTCACCTAGGAATAAATGTTTGTGAAATTACTCTATTGATTTAAAACATTATTAATATTGTTCACGTAGGCTTCGACGGTCGTCAGAAGTATTTACCGTTTCTTCTTCCGGGTTGGACCGTGTCAAATTGGTGTTATCTGCCGAGCTTTCGCACATCATGTGATGGCTTCTTCAGGGCTGAAAAGAGAATGAGAGTTGTAAAAGAGAGATTTTTACAATCCAGGTGGTATATAATTACCATGTTTTATACATTTTTGTATAAAACATGGTAATTATATACCACCTGGATTTTAAAAATCTCTCTTTTACAACTCTCATTCTCTTTTCAGCCCTGAAGAAGCCATCACATGATGTGCGAAAGCTCGGCAAATAACACCAATTTGACACGGTCCAACCCGGAAGAAGAAACGGTAAATTATTAATATTGTTGAAACCATAATTCAAATTAAAAATAAATTTTTAAAAATCTATTATTTTCAAAATTTTAATCTCACTGTAAGAGGAGTTATGTTAATTATGATTACAAATTTATTTTATAAAACCATTTGTCATTAAATTTTATTAAATTTGCTTTGATGAATATGAAAGAGTAAGGCTTACAGAAACAAAGATATTGACCATCAAATGGTAATTAATAATCATAAATTTGTTTTTGATTTTTTTAGAATGAATTTATACTTACCCCAATTCATTTTTTTCTCTGTAACAATGTTTTCATTTGCTTAGAAAGTTTTACTTTTCTTCTCTTTCTCTAACAAAAAGATTATGTTAATTCTAGGGGAAATTGCTTGAAGGACTTCGAGAATGCGTACTTGAACAAGTGCATTACTGTTGTTCAAAATACTGTTAGAGAGATGTTTGCTATAGGTGAAACTGCTGTGCATTGCCCCTCTACAGATAGCATTGACAATCTTGTGAAAATAATATCTAAGTAAGTTGACTACTTATCATTAACACTATAGAAGATGCTTTTAGTACTTGAAAAGTTGTGAGAATTTAGTTTTGATTTTCTTGAAAAGTAGTTTAGAATATTATTTTATCCACTTTGTTCTTTTTTAATGTATTAAAGGTACTGTATGTATAATTTTGAAAAACAAATTATGAGATTTTGGTATTTCTATATTGTTTTAAGGTCCCATGATTCTATTCTTGCTATTTTTAAACAGAATATCTATGTTGATATGAGATTGAAAATTATACAGGTTTGAAAAATGTAATCCTAATTAAAATTCAATTTGGTTGGTTTGTTAATGATGCTCCAGTCAGAAGAACTAGTAAGATTTTTGTGCAGATCTGTCAAAGTAGAAAGAAGACTTTTACAAATAGAAATAAAAATTAATTTCAATTTATTCAGAACTTATTAATTTTTTTAGCAATAACTTCATACTTTCTCTTTTCACAGATGTGATTTCTTTACACAAAGATTTTCAGTTATAAATCTTCCTTGATGTTTTTCCTCTTACAATCTGTATTACCTACAGTTCCTTAAACAGCATGATGGTCCATGTTTTCAGAGTATATCAGTGTGGGGGGTATCAATGATACTGAGTATATCAGTATTATTCCCCTTAAATTCTATAGGCTTGTCTACTTTTATTAATAATTGAAAATTAAAATTGACTTTCAAATTAGCCTCTTAAATTTCAGTCCTTTAAGTAAGTAAAGTGATCTTTATACTTGGTAGCCAATTAATAGTATATAAATATCATTTTAAAAAAAATTAATCATTTAGGTTTTTTAATTACATCAAATTAATTGCAAACATAAATTTTTTATTAATTTATTTAATCACTAAATTCATTTTTAAAAGACAGTATTAAAATTCTATATCTAAAAATTAAAACACTTTCATTTAATCATATGCATACATTAAATATTTATTTGATAAAAAAAAAAAAAAAATCATTCTGGGTTTGATAATAGGTGATATAAAATTTGTTTTTAAGCGAAAATTTTAATTAGAAACTAAATATGATATTACTCCAGAAATACTTATTAAATACACATATATTTTATATATTGTTAAAAAAGAAGGATATTAATAATTTTATAAATGAGCTAAATCAACATTAATCAATTAATTTTATTTTCATCATTGAAACATTTTCTTTTTCTCTTTTCTGATACTAGTACCAGTATTTTTCTACTTAATGGAAAAGGAAAGAATTAAGCCTAAAAAGAATTATCAATTATATTTCTTAACATCCAAAATCAAATAAGTAAAGTGATGAATAGCCTAATGAATGGATAAACAGACAAAAAATATGTTGATGAAGTAAAAAAGTACATTTTTGAAGAATTTAAATGTACATTTAACCTAATGTTATTATAAAAATGTTTAAAAAAAAAATGAAATCAATCATTGGCAAAAAAAAATTAATGAATAAGAAATGAAGGTGAAGCATGCAAATCATATATATTCATAAGCTATATTAATCCCTTCATTTGATTTGAAGATAATATTTACTAGCTTTCTCGAATAAATCTTTTATTTTACAACAATGACGAATTATTGAATAATTTTTTTTTAAATTGCTCATTAGCTGTTATATTTTTTTTTGTCTGTGTTTTTCTTGACAAATAAATTAAAGCAGAACTATTTTGGAAGGTTGAGGTCAAATATAAATTTATATATAAGTGCATTTCAGTTCTGTTACTTTTTACTAATAATAAATTGAAATAAAAATATTTTCAGTGAGCTTAGTGTTGCTCTTGTGGATGAAGCATTGATGAAACCTGTTGCCCGCAATGTAGTTGCTAAAGCAGTTTTCTTGTTATGCCAAAAGGCTGAAGAAATGCTTGTTAATACATCAGAAGCCTCTCAGGTTATAGGTTAGTTCTATTTCCTTATTTTTTTAAATAAAAAATTTACTCTAGACCTACAAATAAAATAAATAATAAGAATTTTTTTTTTCAATTTAAAAAATTAAAATAGAACCGAATGACAAAAGGCTTAGTTATAAATTATAGTGATAATCAAAGAGCTAGTTTTTCAAAGATAAATTTTCTTAGGGGACCGAATTATCAATCAAGGGAAAGAGAAACTGCTGTTTCAAAGTTCTTCCAATAGACTATATATTCAAGAAAATAATGTCAATTGAGTAAAAAAAAAATTTCATAATTCATTAATTAATTTTGAATTCCAATATTTAACAATGTTTAGTATTTTATTTTAGTAAATTTGTCTTCAATGTATATCTTTAAAATATTCATGTTGACTTCCAGGGTCTCCTGGAATATTGGGCTTGACTAAGTAGTAAAGATTCTTGTAAGTTGCTTTATTTTCCATTCAGCCCTGAAGAAGCCATCACATGATGTGTGAAAGCTTGGCAAAAAGTAACTTTACTATATGATCAAGCCAGGAAGAAATATTTATGAATATCTTTAAACAAGTTATTGAATTTAAAAAAAAGATCCCTCCTCCCTTTTTATATGAACTCAAATAAAAGGAGCAACTAACTGCTTTAGTATCATATATCTAATGACAACAATCTTAAGATATGTAATACTAGGATGATTTTTTGGGGGGATTTGGCTTGATATCTGATTAGTTTCATCTATGTTTTACAGCTTTAAAAAATTCTTCTATAAAGATATACTGAAAGGATTAATGTTAATATATTTAGATAATTTTTAGTGCAAGGGAACAGAATAAAAAATCTAACTGTCCCAGCCAGGACTCGAACCTGGATCCCCTGCTATCCGGGCCGGTGCATTTACCACTTATGCTACCGGGACAAGTCTGATAAGTTATTAAATTCCCCGCANCATAAGTGGTAAATGCACCGGCCCGGATAGCAGGGGATCCAGGTTCGAGTCCTGGCTGGGACAGTTAGATTTTTTATTCTGTTCCCTTGCACTAAAAATTATCTAAATTTACGTGGGATTAAAGACCACAAAATAAATAATATTTATAAAGTTAATATATTTACATTTATTAAATAATTTAACCTTTTAAAATGTCTACTGCTGGAGTCTTTTGTATTTAACTTGTTTACCATAAGATAAATTGATCTGGCTTTTCAATTGTAAAAGTTAATAAGAATAATAGAAAAATATGTTATTATTTCCAACATCTGCTCCTATAATGAAAAAAAAAAAAATGAAAATCGACATTTCAAGAATTAATAATGATGGTAATTATTCCATAATAATAGAGATGGAAAGATAAATAGGGTTTGAAATGCAATCATCTATTATTTTCCATACAAAAAATCCTCCAACTTTGGCTTATGTTATAATTAAACAAATGACTTTATTGGAAAGTTTAACAGTTTAATTTAGTGGTTTCTGTTTTTAATTTATGTACTGTATTTTTCAGATGCACCAAATCCAAGTCAGGAATTGAACATACAAATTGCGAATATGGTTTTCTACTTCTCTGAACAAGTGAAAAATGTTTTGAATAATTTAAATTTGAATAAAAATCTTTCTGGATGCATGATTAACTCATTGAAAAATGGAGAAAAATTAACTCAAGAAATCCTGAATCCATTGCTGGCATCAATTATTGTAGCTGTAGATTCTATATTATTAACAATGCACAATGAGGATTATAATTTGTAAGAATTGATTATACTTATTTATTGATTAACTGACTCTTTCACAAATTTTAGTTTATTATTTATAGGAAATAAATCTGTTAATTGGAGTAAAGGTTTAATTGGGATAAACTATTCTACATCTTGCATTTTATCAGGTAAAATGCAAGATATTAACTGAATAAAAAATATATTAAATTTCCCACTCCTAAAAAGTTAATTAAGAATCTATTAATTGGATGATTTATTTAAATGTGAAACTCCCTAAATGGATTGTTAAAGAAAAATAAGTGGAAGCTTCTGAGGGAGTGGCAGGCATTGGCCACTCAAGTTTATTATAATTTTATGAATTCTGATAATGTGTAAGTCAACTTCAAATATGATAGTATAAGTTTTATGCAGGAGGAGTGTAATCTAAGCAGATTTTTCTTGTTTCATTAAAGACGAATGTAAATGATGAAATTCATCTTGAAAGCCAGAGAGAACAATAAGTGTGAAAAGTAAGACCACATAGCTTTGTTCTGACTGGCCTTGAGAGGCGAATGAGGAAAGTACTCAGCCATCCTTGCTACATTCATTCATTTTTTTGAGCTTATATTATATTTTAAACTTATTTTGTTCTATTAATTGTTTTCCATAAAGCTATGGAACTCCACTCTTTTGAATGAATTAGCCAATCACTTCATTGAATAGTTAGCAAAAAAAAAAAAGCTTATGTACCAAATTTGGTTTCATTATTTTAAAAATTGTACACATTAGATTGTCTAGTGATAACCTTAGTGATCTTACCTTTATGCTTATTGTTCTCTGGTTTTTAAGATACAATTAGTCAAAATCTTAAGTGAATTAAAAACAGACTATGATTGTTTCATAATAATAAAGTGTTATTTTCTGAAACAAATCAAATAAAATTTTTAGATTACCATTAGGTCTAAAATGATTTTATAAATTTTATCAAGCAAGATTTAGTTGAATTTTTCGATCAAAATAGTAACTTTACCAAAGTAGCTTTTAGTACTTACACGTTTAACATTAAATTGATTTAATTGAAATCAGCAGTACTTTTTTTTAATGGACATTATCATTGTCTTAGGTTCATTTAACTTTGATTCTATCTAATTATTTTTCTATTTTACTTAAACACTGTTGATAGTGTGTCCATCTAAAATATTTCTTTACACTAAATTTAGTTAACAATTAACAAAGTATAAATATCAATAAAAGTATTTAATAATATGTTACCAAGTTATTAAAAATATCCATGAACGGTCCTCTCTATGTTTATAATGATGAGAACAAATTCAAATTTTAGCATTATTAGATGATTTTAGTTGGGGTTCGGTCAAGGTAGTTCCAAAAAAATACAAATTTAATAAAAGTGTTTTTTTTTAAAAGATTATCTGCCAACGTTTCGCCTTACATTGTAAGCCATCTTCAGGGCTGCCTATCATGAAGACAAGGGAGGACGTCCTGTCCCTAGGTTAACATTTCCATGACTGTGAAGTCGAAATGTTGGCAGATAATCTTTTAAAAAATACCCTTTTTTTTAAATTTGCATTTTTTTTGGATCTACCTTGACCGAACCCCAACTAAATCATCTAATAATAATATCTACAGTCAAAAAACTCTTCCTTCAAATTTTAGCTTCTATANATACAGATTACTATTGTAGTAATCTTATAACTTACCATTATTCTGAAGCAAAGATCACCTTTATTTTTAATTAATTTATGATTCATAAATTTAAGCAAAAATATCAGTCATAAAAAAAGAACCAACAACATTTGTAATGTTAATTTAAGTATTTCAAGTTATTCATCAAACTAATATGCCATTATATCATATTTTGTTTATTAAAATTCCTATTGTCCCTTGGAAGATGAACTTCTCTGTTAACAGAGAAGAGCAAAACCCTTGGGACCTAGGGCCAAAACCTAAACATCTTCATTCACCCATCTGCAACATGGGCCAAATTTAGCAGCTCATTCCAGCAGTCCTATTCCTTCCCTAGGCCTCTGCATGAATTACTCTTTGGCAACTACAAGAAGTCATCATATACTCATCTTGCTACATAAAGTGAAGGTTTGAAGCTTTCCTTTTGTGAGTAGCTCAGTCACTCACGATTTCTTTGGCCCATACAAGAAAGTACTTTTACATTTGATTAAAAAAATTCTTTGCTTTGAGACTAATTTATGTAAGGCACACATTTAAAAGGAGGCAAAGGTGACTCTCATCTATTATATTCCTCCTTTAATGCTTTATTCAGTAAAAGCTTGCTTTCCAGGTACTAGAAGGAAGCATGCTTTCCAGTCACGTTTTCAAGAGAGATTACCCCATCAGAAAGTTTAGCTACAACGTTCACTTTAAGGCTTTTTGTTTAGTGGTGTTAAGGGTTTGTGCTATTTTAAGGCAGTGTTTTTTCATAAGTTAATGATTAATTATTGCTTAAGTTATAATTTGAAATTCAATTTATAATTTAAAAATATATATCTGAATCCAAATTATCCCTTTCCAAAAATAAGTTCAAAATGTATTGTCCAGTATTATCTAATAAAAATTTAATGATACATCTTATTATTGTATCATTAAATTTTATATGTCTTATCCAAATAATTAAAGTTCTTCTTAGTTTTAATATACTTAACCTTTAATTTAAACTTGTTTGTTATTAAGTGTAATGAGTTTCATTGCTATGAAATAAATATTACACGTACTTGATCACAAAACCTATTTTTAACTCTTTTAGCTTTATGTAGTTATAAGAACTAACTTATTAAAGAATTAAAAAAAAAAAAAAAAAATTACTTCTGGTGCTTGAAGTTTGTTAGAACAACAATTATTTTTTTTATTAAATGCCAGTTAAAATTATTGTAGTGAAAAATATATAGTCCATTATTTTGTTCATTTTTATTTTCAAATTGTGGCACATAAGGTTTACTTGTGGCTAAAACATTATAATATAACCTAGAAATAATAAACTTCAATTTAATAAAAATAAAACATAATTTGATTAATAAATCAATTTAATTAAAATTAGTCATTTGATTAATAAATTTATGTCTTTTTCACTGTTAGGAAGGACTACAATGGTGCTACTTCTCTATATATGAGGGAGCTACAGACATTCATTGCTAGGGCAGCTACAACATATTTGTCTCCTTTTCAAAATCAGACTCTTGTTGCCCAATCGTAAGTGCCGAAACTGTTATTGTTCCATTAACTTATTAAGGTCTAAAAATTATTTATTTTTTAATTTTTTTCCCTTAACTTTCGTAGATGTCTGGAAGTTGCTTCAAGAACCCTTGAGTTATTTATGAGAAATGTGACTTTGATTCGTCCAATTAGTGAAGCTGGATATAAAAAAATACTCCAGGACTTTAAAAATGTAAGATATCCCAGTTGCATTCCAATGGTCACTGCTTTGTTTTATTTATTTATTGAAAAGAGCTTGGATTTAAACTGCAATTATTTTAAATTTTTAACCTCTATTCTTTTTTATCATTTACTTTAAATTTGTTAGAACCCTTTATTATTTTCCACTTATCAATAATATTGACTAGTTACTTTTATAAGAATATTCTGAATAAAACTATAACATGAATGTGAATATTTTCTAAGAATAGTTCTTCTTATATCCTACTGTTTTAGACAACAAATTATTGTACGATTTCTCAGAATTTAGAGCCAAATTGAATTACATTAGTCGCCCACTGATTGGGTTATAATTTTTGCTAAAGAGCATGTGATTGGATTTTCACTTTAAAGTGTATATTATTTTAAAATCCTGCCAATGATTACAAAATGGGTTATTTTTTTTTAATTGTAGAGGGTTACTGTCAGTATTTCTATTATTACTGGAGAAATTAACAAATTTTAAATTTCAAGTTTATGAAACCCCCACTTCTAATTGCATAATTTTCAACATTAACTACCAAAATAGACATGTTGTCATTTAGGTAGAATATAATCAGATCTTAAGTTTTAGGTTAAGTCCCATTCTAAAGAATTCTAACTGAATTAACAGTAGCTTAAAACATACTAAAATACATTTAATTCTTAATTATATTAAAAATTAAATTAAGAAGAGTCATTTAAACAGCTTGACAATGTCAGCTCCTCCGAGCATGAGCGATATATTCGTCGGCCTCGGAGGTTGGACTCTCGACACTAGTGCGGGGAATTTAATAACTTATCAGACTTGTCCCGGTAGCATAAGTGGTAAATGCACCGGCCCGGATAGCAGGGGATCCAGGTTCGAGTCCTGGCTGGGACAGTTAGATTTTTTATTCTGTTCCCTTGCACTAAAAATTATACTAAAATACACTGTAAATTATTCCACAATGGTTTATTTCATGTATACTTATGTATTTTTATTATGCATATTCCTGATACGCATAATATGATAATTATTAGATGATTTAAAGTTAGGGTTCGGTCAAGGTAGATCCAAAAAAAAAATTATCTGCCGATGTTTTGGCTTACGTTGTAAGCCATCTTCAGCTATCTTCAACTATCCCCCTCCCCCTAAATAATGACCTTATTTTCCATTATCTTCCTTATATTCCAAAAGTTTCTGAAAATATTAAGAAATCTCTCAGAAAAACTTTCCCTAACCTTAAGCTTGCTTTTGTGGAAAAAAGGTGTTTGTGTTCATAGGGTTTAGTGGAAAGAATGGTAATGTTCTCGAAATCAAATGTGTGTGTTTCATGAAAAACATGTTTAGCGAGGGCAGTTTTTATTAGTTTCTTCTTTATGTCATTTTTATGATTATTAATTCTACACGAAATGGGGTTTTTTGTTTGTTCAATGTAAGAACCATAGCAATTTTGTGTGCAACAAGGAATTTTGTAGACGACATTAGTTCTGTTAAGAAGGGGGATGGGGTCTTAAAGGATGGTGTAAATGAATTTTAGTTTGTTGTTAGTGGATAACACATTCAAGCAATATTTTACAGTTGCTGTACCACAGTCTCTAGCAAAGACTATAAATTTAAGAGATAACTGTTAGAATTATGACAAAATATTAAGAGAACAAAGTATGTACATCTCAAAACAGTGGAACAAATGATGGGTCAATATGAGATACTTTTTGGATATTAAAGCAATTAAAACCTTTAAAAATAAATTACTTCATAAAAAGTAATGCACACTGTTAGAACAGATATAATCTAAATTCGAAATTGAAACAATTTCTTTTCTTTTGGTTTTTTATTCATGATATCTTAGAAGTCTATATTGACAGATACTGTATTTTTAAAATTAAGTGTTTATACATTGAATAAATATTTATTTTAAAGGTGGAAGAAGCAGTTTGTCCACTATGTACTCAGTTAAGCGAGTTAGGAATATCATACAGAACACTTAGATCTCTAAGAGCAATAATAAGTGCTCCGACATCTGAAGTAGCCTCCTCACCTGTACTTGGGCAGGCCATACCTTATAGCCTTGCAGTCACTCTCCTTATATCGCGTGGCCCTCCTGAACTGAAGTCTCCTCAACAGGTGAGCTCATGTATTTTTTTTTTTTTTTTTTTAATTTAGTGTTGTAAAATTACCTATATTTTATTAAACTAACTTTGCTTCTAAGCCATCTCACTGCCCTAACACTTTGTTTTGAAAATATATATTACTACAGACAATTCGAAAATGAGTCATACTGTAATGAAAATATAAGCTATTAAGTAAATTTAGCAAAAAACAAATAAATGTCACTGGGCAAGGTACAGGGAGAATTTTCAAGAAATGGTATAAAATAGCACGAGTTCAAGTATTTCGGGAGCCAATGTATGTCATCAAATTACTTTGTCAATAACAAGAGATAAGGTGTAATACTGAAAAGCCTATTAGTTTCTTCTTTACATTTCTTTTAGGTCATATTCAATTTAGTTTCCTTCCCACAAATGCTAATGAAGACATGATACATAATATTTTTGAGGAGAGGGAGGGGAGTATATAGGCTTGGATGTATCATTAATATTATAAACGAGTTGCTTTCCCATTTTTAAAAATTAAAAAATCCCATTATTTGAAATTAAATAAAAATATGGCGCCATTTAAATTTAAATAAATAAATTAAA
>KZ808274.1:194533-207313 GCA_000696205.2 Oncopeltus fasciatus
TAAGCAATTTGTAGGATAATTAAAATAAAGTAAAAATTAAATTCATTTGGAACATAAGGAGTCCACCTAAAAATATAAAAACTGGATAAAATTATATAAGAGAAGCATAAAATGACTTAAATTCTCCAAGTTTCATTAAAGAAGGGCATAATTGTGAGTTTAATCAAACAAACAAGTAAGGACATCAAGAGTAAGGTTGCTTTTCTATTTGATAAGCACTTTTTTTCTTTTTTTTTTGGCCTGACTTCTTATCTATTTTGTTCTTTTCTCCTCTATAGATTGTCCATTAGAGGAAAATAGTATAGAACAAACTTGAATGGACACTATATTCATGCCTAGTACACTAATTAGTGCATTTTTTAAATTAATAATTTCACTTGTTTTAAAATATATTAAAGTATATTAAATATATTTAAATAAAGTATATTAAGAGTAATATGGAAAAAAAAAAGTTTACAAAAGTCTTTGGATAATAATCCATTAACTCCAACTTTGTGAAGAGAATCACAGTTATATTGTATCAATAGGTGAATGCCATTATGAAGCTGTTATTTTTAATCTATTTTAAGCAACCCTTTTGATTCTTTCCTATGATTTGAATTATTTGTTTATTAAATGTCCATAGCTGAAATATTATTATATTTTATTAAATATGTGTTCTACTAAATTTTAATTTCAATTTTAATAATGAGCAAGAGACAAGAATATGTGCATTGTCTGTACTATAGTTTTTTTTTTTTTATAAAAAAAAAGCTCAAAGCATTAAAGCAGAAGATCTTCTAGTTGAAGATAGAGTTGCCTAGATTCCCCTCCATGCTGAATAACATGTAGTACATGACTTATATTCCTATTATAACAATGCTTTAGGAAGAAAAAAAAGTTAAGAAGTAGGAAATTAAATTAAATTAAAGCTTACAATAAAAATTTTCCACAAACAATATAAGGAAAAAAAATATCCAAGACAGTTGAAATATTTTCCCTTCCATGTTTTTGCCCATTCCAATCTTTCTTGCATTTCTCGGGCTTCATGTGCTTCTAAAAAAAGTTGCCTACTTAACTCTTCAAGGGCGCTTGCTTCCTGTTTTAGTTGCCATATATCTAGTAAATTATTAAGGACAATTAAAACAAAATATGGCTAAACATATTATAAGGAAACTAAAATGTTTGATAAACACAATTGTTCTAAACCTAATAAGTTTCCATCAGTATTAAATAAATCACTGAAACTTCAATAATCCTGAATATTAACCATAGCAGGAGCATGGATGGTGATTGAAGCCTGGTTGAGTCTGATACCAGGACCTCATAGCCACAGCATTTCAATAGATTAGTGAATAGGGTAATTAAATAAAACAGCCAGAACTGTCAGTAAAGCTGTCATTATTTGTAATTTGCTAGTTATTAAAGAGATCAAATACAATGGTGATTCAAATAGAAAGGTCCCTTTCACAGAATTAACCGGGAACTGTCATCAAGTCCGATAATGAATTAGCCAAAGGACACTTTTTTATTTACTTTCCCCACCGATTGTATTTTCCTCTCCTAAAGGGAAGTCCCTTAACATCACAATTAGGGCCAATAACAGTCAGTCAGTCAATCAGTCATTATCCTCCAGTACACCGATTTGGCAGCAGATATCCACAAAAACCTCTCATATAAACATTTGTAAGTTGTCGAAACATCGGCAATAATAAAATAATTACCCTCAGATGATTTTAGTTGACAACTAAAATCATCTAAAAATAATATCTACGGTCAAAAAAAATCTCCTTTTAAAATAATTACCCAACAATTTTGGAGTATTTTTTTTATTTTTTATCCTGACTGAAACCCTGACTAATTTCTCCAGTTAATAATAACTAGCAAATTCTAAATAATGGCAGCTATTACCACAGTACTAATCTACCATAATGGTTATTAAAAAATGTTTACAAATGAGATTAATTTTATAAAATAATGATTATTGAACACTAATTATACAACAAACATTATTTAAATCCTAACAAAACTAGCACTTTTATTTTTTTGTATTAGAATAGTTTTAGCTTATTTACATCTGAATACACATACAAGAATGCATACTACTTTCTTTCCTACTTAATTTCACAAACACAAAAGTATATATAACTTTATTATAACTAATTATCTAAACACCACTAGACTAAATAATCAGTCGTCCAATTACAGGTTTGGGAATTTTAGGCAAAGTTTACTTTACCTCACAACTTAACATCAAATAACTTCTTTATCTTCCTCTTGAGACATTTCAGCAAGAGTTACTACATCAATTGAGAATTACCAATTGTAACTGCCACCTAACTTATTATTTAAACACCACTAGGCTAGATGACCTGAGTGATTTTTCTGGTATATTCTGGAATATCCTATATAAACATATATTAAAGGAAAACCACCAATTTCACACAAGTTTTATTTCTGATAACAAACTTTGACAAGGCACTTGTTTATCTGTTTTTGGCATATTAACTTAGTCACTTATACAAGTAACAAAGATTATTATTTTAGTATATATGTATGTATATATGGCTCATTCATATGATATCGACTTCCTTAGTTGATTATGTCACTATGATGTAATTAAACCCTTCATTTTAATACTCCCTACTCCTGGAGGTAGAGAAAAAGCAACCTCAAAGGTTCCTATTACACCTAAAAATACAGGAATAGTAAACAACTCAGACAGGATTTTTTAAAAAAACAACTCCAATTCAACTGCAATATCTGCATTTCATAATAGAACACGACACTTTCAAAATTTATAAGCAAGCTAGGAAACACACAAATGTATTTTTCCCATATTTATTTTATTTGTTTTTCAAGCTTTTTGCAACATATGGTCCTGTCATCAGACATTTATTATATTGCAAAGGACAGTCATGTAAGTCATCAGCTTAAACTCAATTTACAACATAGAAGAAAGGCCCTTCACAAAATTCTAAACCGGATTTCAGTTACTTAATAAGCGTTGATGGTGACATCTTGAAAACAAGTTGAACAATAAAAATAAAAAGCTTATTTTTTTTTTGCTTCCCATAAGATTTTTTGAATAATATCATGGGTACTTAGAGATAATTGATAATAACTCTCGGAGAATACACAGCTGAACCCATAGAGAGTATGTTCGCCATTTTAACAGATTCTCAGGATGATTGTTTAATAGCCAAAAAGTGTTTCAAACATAAATAAAATATTTATAAAAAATATTTCAAATATTAATGAAATATACTTTTTGAGGGAGAGAAATAAAGCTTTTTTTTCCTACTATAAATTAACCCATAAATTGCCAATAAAATAATTAAAAGAAGGACTATATTTTTTTATTACCCCACAATGAAGATTTACAAAAACAAAACTCATCTGAAATATTAAGATTATTTAGTCTAGGAATCAAATAAAGTTAATGAAGGATACTATCAGAATCCTTTCCTGAGCGCAACATATTCCAAATTCCTTTCGTTGAGCCAAGAGAGAAGCCAGCTTTACTACCCCTTTTAGATAGAGCTATCCTTTTCTTTTTAGCCAATATCATATCCATAGTTTGCATTAACCTTTTCTCTATGTTCAAAACATCAGCTGGTGAGACATGCCTATGAGAAGAAATTAAATTTAGTTAACAAATATCAATAATAAGCAGAAACTCCACCTATAATTAAACAAGTAAATTAATAGATATTATTTTGTTTGTCCTCTTCCTATATCGTTAGCTGAGAATGGCTTAAAATATAATGTCTCTTGTTGAATTTCTTTACCTTTTTTTCCTCTGGGAGTATGACTGCTACTTTAAACTCCCTATCTGTTGGATACTTTTCACATTCCAGACTTCAATTACAACTATTGAAAAATTGATTAAAAATATTAAATGCAAGTACCAAATTTTGAATAAATAGTAACAAGACTTTTGAATTGTTTTCACACACTCATGAGCAACCTTTTAAAGAAGCTAACTTAGTAGTTTTCATTACCATTGTATACTGATAGTCATGATTTAGTTACCATAGAGCAGGAGTCTTTCTCTCCCCACACCCCATTTGGTTTTCTTTAGTTACTCAGCCCTGATTAAGGGTTGAAATTTAGGCTAAAACATTGGCAAAAAAATTAATTTTTTTTCTTTTTACAATTTATTTCTTCAGCTCCTGAGACCTAATCTCTGACTAACCCCTCATGTTCATTTTTATGTTTAGAATACAGTCAAAATAAGGCTCTTATCATTTATTTAAAGTGTATTAAATGCTTAAATTTTTTTACAAAAATAAATTATTTTTAATTTATTCACATAGAATTATCAAGTGGCGCAGAAGATTGATTGAACTATTTATAAAATAATTCTGCTCTCAATAATTAATAATCTTTTATACATGTATAATAATATTCTGTTCTGCCACTATTTCTTTATTTATTCACCTTGTAGTGTTAGTTCAGCATAGGCGAGCGCATGGCCATTTACTCTATTCCTCACTGTTCCTGGCCACATTTTTGGCCTGTGTGAGATTCTGCTCTCACTCAGAGAAACCAACAAATGATATCCAAGTAGGATATTCTTGAATGAACTTGAGGTATTTTACCTTCTGGGACATAGACTATAGTCTTAAGAAGAACCGTTATAGTCTTCCACCTTGACAATATAGGAAAACCACTTCGGTTGACGGGTTCCTAGGAGCTCTTATAAACTGGATAATCTCCAGTTCCTGATAAATTATCCCACTATGAATACAGTCTCTTCTAATTTTCCCTACCACTATTTACAAAAACTTTATTTCCAAAGCACTTATTTTACTCTCTTACCCGTCTTGAGTTATTGAAAATTGGGTAATAAACAATCTTACACTCAGCTGATACAAGTACCAAAACTTCAATAAATAATAATAAAAATTTTGAATTGTTTTCAAAAACTTATGAATATCCTTTTATAGAAGCTAAATTAGTAATTTCATTACCATTATATACTACCTCATGAAGTAAGCCATTGATGTATAGGGATAGTTAACAGCACCAAATCCAGATAAAAGTGCCATTACAGTTACACCAATAACACCAACTCTGCTTATTGCTTGCTCTATAGAAAATATTCCCTGTTTAGGACTTAAAAGTGGAAAAGGATCACCAATTTTCCAAAAGAAATATATAAAAACAGTCCAAATCATAAAAGTAACCAGCCTTATCATTTTGGGTTTGGAAGCAACTGAAAAACCAAAATTATTTTTTTAACAAGAAAATGTAAATAGAAAGACAAGGAAAACATAAGGTAAAATAAAAAAATACTTACAGCATGGTATATTTATCACAATGTAATAGCCAATATAAAAAGGAATTGCGACAATCAACATGAACAAAATAAAGTAAAGCCCACCGATCCAGTGCAAATAACGAGATCTAAAAAGATTTAATTTAAAGATAAATTCCTTAAGATTTCTAACATAAAGTCTAGTAATATAAAATACATTTCAATAAAGATTAAATATTGTTCAGTAATTTATATTTCTAAAAGTGTGAACAGAGACTTGGGGAGAAAAAAAGTAAAATTTTATTCACCTTGAATCAAGAATTCCAATTATTTCAAATATTACAAGTTCAAACATTGTACAAGACAATGAAAATGTCGAAGCAAATATTAGTTGGATTAATCTATGGTGCACTTCATAGTCTTTGAAAAGTTGTTTAACAAAAAACACCCATCCTCCAGTGAAAAAAATCACCTAAAAAGACAGTTAATTATTTGGAAGCTCTACAGTTAGAAAGAATGAAAATTAATTTTAGAATGAGCAAACCTGTGATACGAGTATTATTAGGGTATCAGCCAGGTATCCCATATTATTTATTAGGAATTGATACGGAGAAGAATAAATAAAGTAATACATCGTGAATTTCAAGTCATTTTGTGTTTATGATAAATGTAACCACCATGCAACCTTTGTGATAAACATTTCGGAGCTTCTTGTTTCTGAAATAACTAACTTCTACTTGTGTTTAATAAAATAACATTATTAAAGCAAATTATTTTCTAACTACATATTAAGTAATATCCTTAGTATAAAGAATTTTCCAAGGATGTCTTTTTAAAACTAAATTCAATAATTTCTTTATCTGAGTTGTCAGCAGCACTGGCTAAAGAGGAAACATTGCAGTTACCTCCTACTAAGACAGATCACGTGTTTGTATTTGTTTTCTTGGTACTTGTTCATACTCTTCTGTTAACGTTGTTTTATTTTCCCCTACTGTATATATTTACTCTTTATGAAATAATTTATTGCTATGGGTAAAGGGCGTCGTAAACTTGCTGGAATAACTAAAAATAGCAGTAATGAAGAACTTGCTGCAGAAGACACTAATATTCTTGATACTGTAGTGCCTAAATGGTATGACCAGGTATGTTTTGTAAAAAATGAGATTTTTTTTAATAGTATTATTACTTCAATTAAAACATTACTTAATATTTCTTATCCGATTTCTCATCTTGACTAAATAAGCGCCCCCTGTTCATCCTTGCTTGAAAATGGATATTAATGTGAAGAATAACTTTAAAATGATGACATTCTTTTTTTTTATTAAACTTTTTTTATACAAATTTTATCATTTTTTGAAAAAAAAATCTATTACTACTTTATTATTGTATGACAAATGTTGTTTAGCCAAGCTTTAAATTAATTCAGCCAAAAAAAGAAAACAAAATATTCTTGGGAACTAAAAATGACTTTATTGGTGATTTAAGAGCATTAACCATTACCATCTTGAAGATAGGATCTATTGTTTATCAATAGCTAATAGTGACATATGGGCTTAAAAATGAATAGCAGAAAGTTACTACTCAACACACGAGTGGAAAATTCAAATTGTTCATAGATTGTTGAATCATTTGTTCCAAAACTAGTTTCCTTCCTTAAAATAGTAGAATTTATATTAAAAAAAAAAAATTGCATGATCTACTTAAGGTATTAAACTGTAAACCTTAAGTAGTTGTCCTTTAATTATATATCATTCTGTAACTTAATTAAACATTTGGCCCACTCAAAACTATAAAATATTCTTAGTGATTTAATTAATATTAACTAAAGTGTTAATGAGATAACAGAAAAATAGACCATGAACAAATATATTAATGCTTATGATTTCATTTAGTTTACACTTGAAATACCTCTTTTTAAGTTGTATGTATAGATAAGTTAAAACTTATCATTTCATTTATCTTACTAATAATTGACCAGAAGAACAAAGATATAATTAATTTGGAGAACTGATTTCCGTATTGAACATTATTGATTTCTCTTGTTTTATTTTAGATCCAAAATGATGTTCCAGTTGAAGTTAAGCCAATCAGTGATGAAGATCTTGCAGCATTAAGAGCAGAAGCCGAACAAATTCTTGAGCATGAAACCTCATATTATCACTCAAGTATTTATTTTTCTTTTCTTTTTTTCTTCTTAATAACAAGAAACTATCTTCATTCCAGTTGATGAGTTGAGATCTATTGAATGAAAGTTATTGAAACATTAATCTTAATGACTTATTTTATAGGTTATTAAAAGTATTATTTAAAGCATTGTGCTAAATATTTTTTCCCTGTCTTTTGAAAAAGAGAAAAAAAATTTAATCCTCTATAAAAATTAAATCATGTCATTGATAACCATCCCATAAAAATTGCAAACTGGAATAAGAATTTTTACATGCATTGCTTTATTTAATATTTCTCATCTTCTTCTGGAAGCAATACCAATAATAATATATATTTATTATATAAAATAATGTTAATTTTTAAAATGTATTTCTATATAATCCATAAGAAAAAAAGTTCACCTTGCGAGCATGATATACTTCATTATACTATGAGGACCTGTTCCTAAGTATATTTAAGTGAATATTTAATATATTCCTGTGTATATTTAAGTAAAAAATCAATATTTTTAGCTTATAAAGCTTACTACATTTGATTTTGCTTTCTAGGTACTAAGTGAATTATGAAACATTATTTTCATATTTATTTTGTCTAGAGGAAACTTATATTATGAACATAAATGTTGGTTGTTCAAATATATATATATATATANTCTTGTATATGGGATCCAGATGACACACGTCTCCCCCTCGCCTCCATAATAGCCCTGAAGATGGCTTGCAATATAAGCCAAAATGTTGGCAGATAATTAGAAAATAATCTTTCTTTTAAAATTGTACTTTTTGAATCTATCATATATAAATTAAAAAAGTTAATCGCTTTCGAGGAGAATAAAAATAGCTGTGTTGTCAGCAAAAGTGGTTATTATGGTTTCAGGATTGGTTGGAATATCAGGCGCAAAAATTACTAAGGTAATTTGGCTGAGTGGAATTGAATACGGAAGGATCTTGGGGAGGGGTAGGACCTAAGGATAAAGAATAGATTGAGGATATGAAGCTCTTGAGCTTAGAGAAGGCCGGAGTGCTATACAAAAATCCTCGGTTACACCTAGAAAGACACCCACTTATATTCCTTGCGCTCAAGAGCAGTAGAAATGTATCTATGATCCGGAAAGCTTGCTGGGTGATGAAATATTGGAAACAAGCCAAATTGTTGGTCAGGAATAATTTTAAGAGGTTTTACTATGAGTAGTAAGTAGTCTATAGTAAAGGAGCTATTCGAATATTTTCAGAAGGATGGAGAGAAAACTAATTGGCCTGTAGTAGCTGGTAGAGGTTAGAGATTTATTCGGTTTTGAGATCACTTTAATTTTATAATCTTTTCATTGAGTCAGGAAATGTGTGGTTCTGAGGACACTAATATAAAATTGGGTCAGGAACAGGAGAGATTTCCGGGTAAGGCTGCATAGGAACCTAACCATGATAAGTTAATAATACCTGGTGATTTTCTTAAAGGAAGGTGGGATTATGATGTGCCTTACTTTGGAAGGATTAAGGGTTTTATGGGGAGGTACTTGTCTTTGCTCTATATTGTGAATTTTTTAAATTGAGATATGAGACAACCACTAAATATAATGCCCTTTACCACTCTCTTAACTATACACGTATCATCAGGTTACCACTTCAAAATTGATCTTAGAATCTAACCAAGAAAATGTCTATGACAACTTTAGTTTGAGTCACAAGGCCCACAGTATAAAGTATAGATTTTCTAAAATTTAGCAATTCTCTGTTTTTAATTAATTGAATGTTTATTTTCTGGCATTAGTAAAAATAGTTGCTGTGAAATTTGTTACTATTTGCTGTGAAATTTGTTACTATTCCTCTGTGTTCACAAAATTTAAATGCCTCATTTCTGACTTGTACTTAAATAAATACAATTAAAGGTATTGTAAAATTTTGAGTTTTATTATGAAAGACTTTATTCCTTAAATTAAGCTGTTAACATAATGAGACTAAATTAGTTCATTCATGTTGTCAATCTAATTTTGACAACAAATCTAATTTTGAAACAATTTTCAGAAGATAATAGTTTATTGTGAAATTTTGGTTTAGTAGCTTTTTGTTTTGTTTTTATTCTAACCAGTGAAAGTTTATGTTTTGGAATACTAGTCAACTGAAACGATTAGTCGCGAGAATCAATTAAATCATAAAAAAAAATATATCTGTAATGTAAAGTATCATGCAAATACTTATAAATAATAAAAGTATATGAAGTAGCTACTATATTTCTTTATTTTACTTTTTCTTTTGTAAATAAAATGAATTATTAGTGACATTTATGAGATTAATAAGATTAATTTTTGATCATTTGATGTCAGTTTGATAAGAAACTGACATACTTCTAATACACAAAACAGAACGCATACATATAAACCACACTAATACACTCAATCTCACAACAAAATAGTATGTGATTATCAATGCCTTTCAAGTCCAACTATAATAACTCATAATTATAAATACGCTACATATCCTGCTAAGATGTTAATTATGTTCCTTTCTTATACAAATTCTTTGTTTTATTTTAACAGAAGAAAGAAAGGGAAAATCAGGATTTGATGCTGCTTGGTTAAAAACTATGTTAACAAAAGGTACTTCAAAAGATAAGATTGGGGCTCATATTATCAGTGTACAAAATGCTCCTCAATTCAATTTAAGTCAGTTACATTCTTTAATCAATGTAGTGAAGCCTTCAAAACAGAGAGAGTGCATTTCAGTAATGGGTAAGTTTTATTTTCTTCTTCTATATTCCTTTTCTGATGTATATGAATTATATCTTAAAGGTATGATAAAACAATTGGTATATTTATAAATGCTATTGTTGAATGAAATATTTTTTTGTTTAAATCAGTTGAATTTTTCCTCTTCATAATTTCAGAAAATCATTAAAATTTATTTTAATACTTTTCTTGGTTGAGTAGTTTGTAGAAGATATTAAAAATTTTAAAATGAAGAGTTTTTGACCGTAGAGATTATTAGTAGATGTAATTTTTTTGGGGTTCGGTCAAGGTAGATCCAAAAAAATACAATTTAAAAAATGTTCACATCACACTTAAAATTTTTTAAATTGTATTTTTTTTGGATCTACCTTGACCGAACCCCCCAAAAATAACACCTACTATTAAAAATTAAATTTCACTTATTTTAGAATTATATTTGAGGCTTAGTGATTTAATTACTAGATTTTAATAGCATTTTATGAGATTTAATGAGTGTATAAGAAAGACTTGGAGGGCAATATTTCTGTAGTATTTCTTAAGTGGTTCTGCAAAATTACTTTCATGATTTGAGATGTAAGCTAACTGTAAATGAAGTAATTTGATTATGCGTTCGTAAATATGGAAGTGTGACCTTGTTTTAATTCATATATTTGTAACTGTAGAGGGATTGTCTTTAATTGCATCCAATTAGTTAAGGGATGGGTTGAAATGGATTAGGCTACTTTATATAGGGGCATCTGTATCTGTTATTTAGGGGTCCTACACCTGTTAGTTAATTACTGTTGGATCTAATAAGTGGGATTTGCAATTTTTTGTATTAATTAATTAAAAAGAATTAATTCAGTCTTGTATATGGGATCCAGATGACACACGTCTCCCCCTCGCCTCCATAATAGCCCTGAAGATGGCTTGCAATATAAGCCAAAATGTTGGCAGATAATTAGAAAATAATCTTTCTTTTAAAATTGTACTTTTTGAATCTATCTGGACCGAACCCCAACAAAAAATATCTACTAATATTCTCTACGTTCAAAAACTCTTCATTTCAACTTTTAGCAAACTAAAATTTTAAAAATAAATAATTACAGACCCTTTATAATAATTGCAGCTCTTGGTAGATTCAATGAGAAAAAAAAATAGTAAATTTATTAATTTTTCAAAATTATTTATGCTCATTGATCCTGTACTTAAATTTCACCTATTTAATTTCCATAATTATTTTGATATTCTTTTAGGTGTAGACAATAAAAAATTAATTTAATTATTTATGAATTTCACAATAGTAAATTAACAACCCCTACAAATTCTATTTATTTGAAATTTTATGTCGTCACAACATAGGAAAATAAAAATAACTCTGAAAACCCTTTAAAAAATAAAAATACAGAAAGAAAAAAAAATCCTAGTATAAAAAACCCTAATTGTAACAACATTGATCAAACCAGACAAAACACTTAAAACAAACATATACAATAAAACCCAGGCCAATTCAAATTATACAAGCCTTAGCTCAAAATTTAAAAACTAACCGTGCATTATTCCTATATTTAAAATAGGAGATCTAGAAATGCCTAAATCCTTTCCAAATCTAAAAAATATTTATTGACTATAGAGGAACTACCCATATATATATATATATAAGTACATAAGTATTATAGATATCCCAACATGAATAAAGATGAAGTTAAAATATAAAATTCGGCATTTCGAACAAAGATATTCAGCATTCCATTTCCCCATGGATTAGCCTATTATGAATCATACCAAAAAATAAGGATCAATCTGGCAAATAAAAATGGCGAATTCTGATAGACTATCGCAAGCTAAATGAAAAAAAAAAAAAAAAAAAAAAAAAAAAAAAAAAAAAGAGTAAGAAGAGGTTCCTCTTCCCAACATTGCAGACCTACTTAGCATTGCCAGTACTTCTGAACAGTCGATCTCTACTCATGTTTTCATAAAATTGAAGTAGACAAGAGTAGCATCCTTAAAAGGCATGTTCTATAGATGACAGACATTATGAGTTCCTCCACATGCTGTTTAACCTTAAAAATTCCTCCAGAACATTCCAAAAGTAAATGAATAACATTTTAAGAGGCCTAACCAATTTAGGAGTCCTTGTATACTTAAACAGTATAATAAATATTAAGACTCTTAATAAATATTAAGAGTACGTGAACACAGTCAGAAACTAAAACAAGTATTCCAAAAACACCGAGAAGCAAACAAGTTAAAAATTCAACTTGGCAAAAGAGGATTCTTACATTATAGAAGTCACATATTTAGGCCATCATATTTTGATTGACGGATTAAGACCAGATAGATCAAAATTTACAGTAATCGGAAAATACCCCATAACCAAAACAGCTAAGGAATTAAAAACATTTTTAGGATTGTAAGGATGTTATAGAAAATTTATAAAAGAATTTAGAAAAATTAAAAAGAAAATAGAAAATACAGAATATATAGAATGTTGTGAGGAGTCCTCACTGACAAAGGGTGAGAAATCCCCCAAAAATTTACTCTTTGTGATTTTTTTTCTTTTTGTGTGTGCACTGCATTCTCTATCTCAACTGTTCTTGATTACTATATATCAAGCCACGAGTAATGATATATATATATGTATAATACAAGTTAATGCTGAATACATATA
>KZ808274.1:207488-244011 GCA_000696205.2 Oncopeltus fasciatus
CTGGATATTTTTTTTTTTTTTTAAAGAGAATCTGGTAGATCTTTTTCTGGATGATTTACTTGTCCCATCAAGGAAGCTTAGAACATTTGATAAACAACCATTATCAAAATTGCTGGAATTGACATCAGGATGTGCAAGGGCACGAAAAACTAGATTACTTTTATGGTTATTTGAAGAAAAACTGAAAGATGCTTATCAGAATTTTATTAAAGCTGTTGATACAGTTTCTAAAGACACTGTTGAAGCTAATAGAATGAAAGCTGTCACTTCATTGAATAGGCTGCTTTCTGGACATCCTGAACAAGAACAGGTATCTTTTACTTTTTACTGTGTATGCATTCATTTTATAGTTTGTTTTATTTATTTATATTATTTTTAAAATTAGTAAAAAATATGTTATTATCATTACTTTTCTACTCATTTAATATTTTATGAGNAATAATATATTATTTATTTTAATTTATTTTTAAAATTATATTCAGAAGCCCATATATATACACACTTACACACACATGAAGAAACTAAAACAAGTAGTCCAATTGGCTGAAGAATTAAAAACTAATTAGTAATAGAAAAAGTAACACTTTTTTTGGTTACAAATTAGTTTTTAATTCCTCAGCTACCAAGTCCAAATCCCTGACAATTCTCCCCGTATATAATTGGACGATCAAAAAATTTACCTCCACACTTTATTTTATCATTTATCAGGGCTCACCACTTCTTTCAGGAATATATATAAGGTGCAGGAAGTCCAATAAGGTTTTTAGAGGTCATTTTTAATTTTTTAATCAGTCCTATGAAATTTAATAAAACTTTATAAAACTGTCGGTGGTATGCATTGTTTATTGTGCTCATTGGATTATTTATTGCTTATTTTACAGGTCAATTTTTTTATAAAAAAAAACTTCCCATGGGCCAGTGGTTTGTAACAATCACAAAAGTTTTAAAAGCCAGAAAAAACTTTTTTATGACCCCCCATTACTTCTAAAAAGAAAAGTTAAAGAAAACCAATAATGCATAAGAGCATTTGTATCAAGAGCACTTAGTTTTTTTAATTAAAACATAAAATTATTGATATAGTTGATGTTGAACTTATTTTGTGAAGCAAAATCATATTTATTGTTCCCTCTTAATGTTACAAACCCAAAGATGTAGTCTAACCTTTAAATGCCCTATTTTTTAATTTAATATTATTATTACATATTTGATTTGTAAGTTAATAGTCTAAAATAGGTTAGATATAATTTAAGTTTATTTATGAAGTAAGTTATACAGTTATATGCTTTTGAATGACAAAATATAGCCTTAATGCAATTAGTCTTTTAAAGAGCCACGAATAACCAGTGTAAATTTTTTTTCTTTCAGATTCTTTTGAAAATTCTTATAAATAAATTAGGGGATCCAAACCATAAGGTTGTTTCTAAAGTAATTTATAATTTAACTCAGCTTCTCCGGGTACATCCCAATATGAAGCAGGTTGTTTTGAATGAAGTTGAAAAATTTTTATTTCGGTAAGTATAGTTTTGATATTATATCCTTTTATGGTTATGTTGTATTATTGTCATTGGGTGACTTTTAGTATGTATCTAAATAGTACATGGGGATCTGATTTAAGTAGATGATACTTTGGCTGTAGAAGCAGTCTTTACCCCTTTGTATAAAAAATAATGTTGTGGCTTATTTTTAGATTTATGGATGTAATTTTTAATTTATTGTTGTCATATACATATTATAAGTAAAGCTTTGTTGAAAAAAATTTACCATTAAAAAAAAAATTAACAATCCATCCATCCATCATTTGAATCAGGCCAACATTTTCAATTTCATTTTCCTATTAAATAGGAATAGAAGTACAGAAATTCTATGAAAATTTACCATATAAAAAAACTATTTGACTTTGTTGTACTCACACTCAAATTAAATCACCTGGGGAAAACCCATTATAATGGGTTGCTGATAATTATCATTACAATGATCTTCAACAGTGCTGATTTTTCCCCAAGAAAATTATATATTTTGTGTAAGAACAATTTTTTGATGACTGAGTGTAGTAGCTCCCTCAGGGAATATGACATATTAACCATTAGTGTATGTTGTGGATTCGTCTGCACAACATCCGCAATATCACCCAGTTATATTATCAGTGCACCATATATTATCAGTTGTCCTACTTTTTTTCTGTGTCATGTGCCAACCCTTTTACCCAATATCTACTTATATAGTCATTGTTTTTAAATGGAGAGTTTTGACCTTAGAGATAATTAGTCGAGAATTTTTGTTGGCCAGGGTTAATCTAAAAATTGTATAATTTAAAAAAAATTTGTAAATGTGTTTTTATTATCTGGCGACATTTTGGCTTAAATTGTAAGCCATCTTTTGGGCTATGATGAGGGGTTACCACCCCAGTCATGAAAATTTAATTCAGGTGGCAACATGTCCCCTCTCCGGTGGGATCATGAGGATTCATGATAGCCCTGAAGATGGCTTACAATGTAATGTAAGGTGAAACATCGTCAAAGAATGAGAGAATTCACATTTTTTTAAATTGTATTTTTCTTGGATCAACTCTAACAAAAATTATCTACTATTATTGTTTTCTATTCTTATATATTATTACAGAATTTATTTATTTAATAAAAAACATGCGCATGATTTGTAATTCCTTCTGATCTTAATAATAACCATCCCTTTTAACCCAACATCATTATAAGCTCTTCAAAAGTTTTTTTTTTTTTCCGGTCCGTTTTATATCTCATATATGTCACTTTGGAATGTCTGTCACATTTCTAATAACTTCTGTAACATTCCGTAATATGAATCCAGTTTTATAATAGATTTTTTTTCATTTTTATTTTTGTTTTATGTTACAATTTTATTTAATATTATTTTAAATTATTATTTGGAGGCCTGGGTTTCAGTCCCGGCTGAGGTACTAAGATTTTTATTCTCCCTTATATTTCTTGTAAAAAAATTAATGTGGGATTAAATACAACTAAAATCAGAATTTAAAAAATAAATATAGGAGAAAAAAATGAGAGTCTAACAAATAGCCGACAATGTAACACCTTCGAGCATAAGACAATATATTAGTCTTACTCGGAGGTTTAGAGTCAGAGTAAAGTGTGGGGAGTAGAAGAAATTATCTAGCTAGCCTCGGTAAAAGTTATTTCATTGAAGGATATTTTTTTCTTTTTATAAAGCTTTTATTTTTTTCAAGAAGGAAAATGCTCTTGTACATTTTACCATAACTAATAATTTTTAATATTTTTTATTCGTTGACAAGGAAATGATATTTGCTCATTAAACTCTATATTCTTCTTATATATTTGCATGTATCTTAAAATTGTTTTTTTGTAATACTCCAAAAAGGAAATACTTGTTAGTATGTGTTTATTCTTGACCCTACACACTAGAAAATGTGGGTGGTCAGCAGACTGTTCTGGTTTTATCTGAAGGAGCATATTCAATATTTATTACATTATTACAATAGAAGAAGAAAAAAAAGAAACTCACTGTAATATGTGAGATTTGAGCTATATTTAATTTTATATAAAACCATAATTAACATGCTTGTATTTAATTATTTTTTAATTGATAATTTTTAATATTTTAGGCCTAACTTAAATAAAAAAGCACAATACTACAGTATATGTTTTCTTACTCAATATGTCTTTCAAACCAAGGATAGAGATATTGCTCGAAACATAATAAATATTTATTTTTCATTTTTCAAAGCAGCTGTGAAAAAGGTAATTATGAATTTTAAAATTGAAATAATATCATTATTATTTAGTTATTATTTATGTTAAGTACAATATTTATGATAAAACAAGATTTATCTAAAATTATTTTGGATTTAATTACATTTTCTTAATTTAATGAAATTAATTTAATTATGTTTCATTTTTACAGTAATAATTCATTTATTGTGGAAATACTTGTTAATTGAGGAGTGGTGAGTTGTATCAGAAATGCGGGGGGAAATAGGTAGAAATTAATTAAATTTAGGAGTTTCTGTGAATGGCATACTTAATGTCTTAATAAGCTCTCTGAATAATATGGATTTGATATGGAACCAAGTATCAAATTCCATATTAATGAATATGGAAGTGATATTTAATTTTTTTTCATCCATAAGGTTTGACAAATTTAAATCATGTAAATTATATTAAGAAAAACGTTAATTGTTTTCTTAAAGAAAAGATTTTTAGAATTTGTTCATAGTGGAACGAAAATAAATAACATGATTCTGGAGTACTCTTTTCTCCAAAAGAACAACTAATTTAGAAAATAAATTGGATTAAATTGTTCTATTTACTATAAGGAATAAATATTTATTTATGGACTACAATACTCATTTAAGTGAATTATCTGTTTAATTGTAGTTACTACATGAATGAGAACCATGTATGGCTTTTTCAGTTAAATTTTCTGAATGAGTATCATAAGTCTTTATTACTTCATTTAGATAAAAATGTGACTATAAATGTTATTTATTTGGAAAATAATAAAGTACTTCTTTTTCAGGGTGAAATTGATTCCAAGCTGATGGGAGCACTTCTGGTGGGAGTGAAAAGAGCTCATCCATTTGCTAAGCTTACCTCAGATGTCATGAAGGAGCATACAGACACTTTATTTAAGCTGGTCCATTTAACTACTTTCAATATTTCTATACATGCTCTTTGCCTTCTTCAAGAAGTATCTACAGAAGCTGATGATAGGTAAAATTGGACACTTAAAAATGGTCCCATTTAAAAATACCAATTAAAAATGAGCTGTACTATATTAATGATGTTATGAGTAAGGATTGGTCGGGATTTGGTCTTGGTATTCGAATAAATAAAAACTAATTTGCAAACAAAAAAGTTGTTATTGCCAATATTTTGGCCTAAATTTCAGGCCTTTTTCAGTGTAATGGGAGTGATAGAGAGATTCTCTTATTTCAGGGTTAATAATGACTCAGGATTGGTTACTAAGAGACAGGATTTCCTTTAAAAAATATATTCTTTCTCTTTCCATCATCCTTATTGACCTGAAGAAAGCCTGAAATTTTAACCAAACCATTGGCATTTATCTTTTTTGTTTACAAATTAATTTTTATTTATTCAAATCCCAAGACGGAATCTCTAGTCTATCCTTCCTCAAAAAAGTTTGACGGTCAACTATCCCCAAATTAATTATATTAATTATGATTGACACAGACGGAGACTAACTTAACACTGACTAGGGGGGGGGGGGTGCTGTCGAGGTACTTTTATAACTCCATGGTACTGGCGAGTAGGTACGAAAAGAGGCTGGAACATTCTCATCTGGAATTACAAGTAAGCCTGCTTCTCTTCCAAGGAGAGAAAAGAAGTAGATCTCAGCATTCAATTGCCTTTAACAATACATATGTATGAGGGTACCAATTAGAATTTGAAGTATATTAAGGACTTATAGGCATGATCGTTGTCCTGAAGATGGCATGATCAAGCCGGAACAGCAACATATATTTAACTTTTATTATATTATTTAAAAAAAATTTCTAAACTCCTTTTTGGCTGTACTTAGGATGTGCTAAGTCTCAATTAATCATTTTTTGCCATCTTGTTTACAAAAGTAGTTGACAGTTCCCCAAATTTNTTTAAATTATTATTTGGAGGCCTGGGTTTCAGTCCCGGCTGAGGTACTAAGATTTTTATTCTCCCTTATATTTCTTGTAAAAAAATTAATGTGGGATTAAATACAACTAAAATCAGAATTTAAAAAATAAATATAGGAGAAAAAAATGAGAGTCTAACAAATAGCCGACAATGTAACACCTTCGAGCATAAGACAATATATTAGTCTTACTCGGAGGTTTAGAGTCAGAGTAAAGTGTGGGGAGTAGAAGAAATTATCTAGCTAGCCTCGGTAAAAGTTATTTCATTGAAGGATATTTTTTTCTTTTTATAAAGCTTTTATTTTTTTCAAGAAGGAAAATGCTCTTGTACATTTTACCATAACTAATAATTTTTAATATTTTTTATTCGTTGACAAGGAAATGATATTTGCTCATTAAACTCTATATTCTTCTTATATATTTGCATGTATCTTAAAATTGTTTTTTTGTAATACTCCAAAAAGGAAATACTTGTTAGTATGTGTTTATTCTTGACCCTACACACTAGAAAATGTGGGTGGTCAGCAGACTGTTCTGGTTTTATCTGAAGGAGCATATTCAATATTTATTACATTATTACAATAGAAGAAGAAAAAAAAGAAACTCACTGTAATATGTGAGATTTGAGCTATATTTAATTTTATATAAAACCATAATTAACATGCTTGTATTTAATTATTTTTTAATTGATAATTTTTAATATTTTAGGCCTAACTTAAATAAAAAAGCACAATACTACAGTATATGTTTTCTTACTCAATATGTCTTTCAAACCAAGGATAGAGATATTGCTCGAAACATAATAAATATTTATTTTTCATTTTTCAAAGCAGCTGTGAAAAAGGTAATTATGAATTTTAAAATTGAAATAATATCATTATTATTTAGTTATTATTTATGTTAAGTACAATATTTATGATAAAACAAGATTTATCTAAAATTATTTTGGATTTAATTACATTTTCTTAATTTAATGAAATTAATTTAATTATGTTTCATTTTTACAGTAATAATTCATTTATTGTGGAAATACTTGTTAATTGAGGAGTGGTGAGTTGTATCAGAAATGCGGGGGGAAATAGGTAGAAATTAATTAAATTTAGGAGTTTCTGTGAATGGCATACTTAATGTCTTAATAAGCTCTCTGAATAATATGGATTTGATATGGAACCAAGTATCAAATTCCATATTAATGAATATGGAAGTGATATTTAATTTTTTTTCATCCATAAGGTTTGACAAATTTAAATCATGTAAATTATATTAAGAAAAACGTTAATTGTTTTCTTAAAGAAAAGATTTTTAGAATTTGTTCATAGTGGAACGAAAATAAATAATATGNATACTAAGAAAAACACCTTAAAAATACTGAAGACCATAATATTAAAGCCACCTGACATGCTATGAAATGTATAATAATATATTATGTTTAAGGAAACCTCAACATTTTCATGCAGTGTTATTCTTCATAAGGTTCATTCATAACTTCCATGAATAGCTTCTGAAAAAATATTTTTAAGGTTCTAAAAATGTTTTTCCAAAAAAAGCTTGTCTAATAGCTCCCTTTATTTATTGTTATAGCATAAGAAAGAAGACACTATATTTAGTTAGTGTTAACTAGCAAACTATGTATATAGTTTTGCAGTCCGAATTGTAAATTTAATTTAATAATAAGCTTTTCTCTTTCTTTACTGATTCTGATAAAAGAATTGCTGTGTAGCAGCTAGAAAGTATTCAATGTCCAACCTACTTGCATTCCAAAAGGTGGATTGTATAAATATTTATTTTTCCAATTTTAAACTAGATTTGTTTTCATTTTCAGGTTTTATAATGCTCTTTATAAGAAACTTTTGGATCCTGATCTGTCTAGATCATGCAATCAAGCTATTTTAATCAATATGTTATTCAAAGCTATTAGTAAGGACTCTAACATAGCCCGAGTGAAGGCATTTATTAGGCGATTATTTCAAGTAAGAATTTTACTTATCTATGTTTCAGGTTTAATAATTTTATTCTCTCTATAAGAAACATGTAAAGAAAATATTTTATTTGAATTTCTCTTATTTTTATCATATGCACATAAAATGTGTGGTCTTTACTATGGACCAGATGATATTTTTACTATATCTATTATTATCTCTCTCTCAGCGAGGTTGGTGTCCTCCTTGATTCTCCCTTTAGTCTGGTATTGCGATTCGGTCTACATCCAGAGGGCAGTAAAAGCAGCCATTAAATTTATTCATGGTATGTGATGGGATGAAAATATTACTCCAAAATGTTTGGGACTAGGATGGCTCACAACAGAGGACTACAGAAGGTTGAATCTGTTATGCTTAGCAAAAAAATTTTTAGACGCCAGATTGCCGAGAGACCTCTACGACAATTTCTCATGGATTAGGGGAGAAAGGCATGCTGGAATGCTCCAGTTACCTACATGTAGAACATATTCAAGAGTGCATTCCAGGTTGCAGCAACAAGGGAGCTAAATGCATTGCCACAGGATGTGAAAGGGTCATCGTTTTCCGAAAGACCTGTTTGAAACATTTTCTGGCAGCCGACTAGGCAAGCACATAATAGTGTTATTTATTTTTTAGTGATCATTGGGGGATTTGTTAGGGTGGAAATATAATTTTATTAATTATTATATTTTTTGTTGTTTTTAAACATTATGTTTAGTAGTTACAATCACTTTAGACAATATTTTAAACATATCTGAGCTGATTTATAATATAAATTAACTAAAGCATTAAGTATTAATGGAGTGAACTGAATGTAATAATAAGAAAAAGGAAGTAGAAAATAAAAGCAAAAATAAAAAAAGAAGGAAAATCACCAAAAGGCAAGAAAGAAAAAAGAAATCATCTAGCACTGCAAATAAAATTAAATATTGCTGCTGTAATAAGAGGAGGGAGAAGCCATAAATCAGGGAAATATTAAATTTAGTGTGTTAGTTTTAATTTTAAAAAAATAATTGAAAATAATAATTGTAGCTGGAATGATAAGATCAGTAGTTAACTAAGCCTGCTACAAAGTAGGAATAGTTGAAATAAGAGCGGATAAGATATTTTTACTCAATTAGTTTAAAGTCACATGTATTGGTCATATTCATTATTATATTATGTTATGTTTAGCCATTAAAATCCATGTGAAAATGGGATTAATGGTTTACCCTTAAATTAAATTATTTATAAGTTATTTGAGGAGTGGATGTAATTCTCAATCACAGGTGAAACCGCGATACTTGAAGAACAGGTGAAGACAGTAAAAAACAGACTAATCTTTTGTCAATGTTTTGAGTGATAAAATTTCTTTCTCAGGGCTGGCTTTTATTTTTAAAAATCTAAAGTTTCAGATATGCATGAAAAATCATAGGTTTATAAAATGATGCTCATAGAAAAACTAACTGTGTTAAAGAAAAAATCATTATTCAATTACCAGGTATGCAAGTTTAAAATGTCATTTATTTCTTAAAATATATACACAGTAATTTAAAAAAAAGTATAATATATTTTATTCAAAGTACTGGCCCTCGCTTTCTACACATTTTGTCCATCTCTCGGGCAATATATGGATACCATTCCAAAAGAATGCTTCATCTTTATTTGAAATCCATTCATCGAGCCATTTTCGTACGTTTTCGAAATTGTTGAAGTGTTGCTCCGCCAATGAGTGTCCNGCTGGCATCAAGTGAGGCTTGTACAAATAAGTGTGTGTGTGTGTGTGTGTGTGTGTACATATTTCACCATTAACAATTCTTAAAATAAAGAAACTAAACTCGGTGTTAAAGCTTTTATTTTTACAAACCATTAATTGACTATTTATGGCTAAAATCGTTCAAAGGGGAGGAGTTTTTTGGGGGGGGGGGAGATTAAAATTTAAAATCAAATATCTTCATTATTATTTATTTGCGTTAAAAAGTTATATAACAATTTGTTTAGAATTAAATATAATTACATTTCTCAAAAATTCATATTTAGAAAATTTGAAGTATGGACGGGTCCCTTCGTTTTTGAAATTTAAGAGCTACTGCAAACAGTTAAATAAATTATTTTTGGGCTGAAATCAAATGAAGGAAAAGGGGTATTTAAAGTAAGAACAAAATTTATAAATATAATATCTGTCGTGATTAATGTTATGAAAAGGTTTATTGAACTTGAAATATAAAATTGAATTCTCTAACATTTATTTTTATAACCCTTATTAACGTGTATAATTAAGAATTTGCTAGAATGGATGAGTGTTTTCTCCACTCTTTCTTCCCAAACATTTTAGAGTCAGCCTTAGTGATCTCCAACTCATATAGGTAAATCTATCCAGTTATACCACCCCCGCTCTCTGGGGTTTTTATTTATTTATTTATTTTTACTTTTTTCTCCTTAAGTTAAAAAAAAAAACTTATTATTTAAAAAACCAACATAATTATTGAGTTTTTAGGACCTGAAATATGACTTTATAATGAAAAAACATGTATGTAGTATATTTAAAAGTTGATAACTGATAACAAAGTAGATTATTTTATTTTTAGGTTTGTCTGTCTGTTCCATCTCCACTCGCTTGTGGTTTGCTTTATTTAATTTCCCAACTTCTTTCTAAAAGACGACAACTATTGTCTTTTCAAACTGAACCCCATCTACAACTGACTACCATTAAAGTTGAGGACAATTGGGTGGAGAAAGAAGAAGATGATGGTGATGAGAAGTACTTTGATGTTGTGAGTTATCATTTATTTGGTGATTTTTATTTTATGATTATGGATTAATTTGTGTTAATATTAGATCACTTATATACATTATTTAAGCATAAGAATTTAATTTGTAAGGTAGATATACACGCACAAGCACATACTCACAAAGTCTTTACTCGCAAAGATTAACCTTTCCAAAACTAGAAAGTATTGGAATAGACAAGAGTAGCTGACTTGAGTTTCTTTTGCCAATTCTTTCACTTTTGAATTAAAGTGAATGATTTTATTACACAGCCTCAGCTCTATGACTATCTATTTAGCAAATTGTCATTAGTATATTGCCACTCAAATGCATGTTCTATAAAAATAAAAATATAAATTGAATCATTTATCTATTGAAAGTAATATATGGATAGTTAGGGGAATGTTAAGTGGCATGAATAAATACTGATGATTGCACTATAGATATGCATCTTAATTACTTCTTTTTTTTTTTGTCAAATATTTTTCTTAATCTTTCATTCTCGGTGAACTAAAGCATTGTTTTGATGTAGTGCATAGGCTCCTCTCTAATCTGCTCTATGAAATTGTGGGGGGAACTTAATATATTTAGATTACCCTTAACATTGACTGTCTTGGAACCACCTTGAATGTACTCTCAATTCTTACTCTCTTGTTTTGGTCAATTAAAAAAAATCTAAAATATTTTTTTATTATATTTTTATCTGTACTACTTTTCATCGCTACAAGTATTATTAATTTTTAATGATAAATACTTATACAACATCTTTAACTACTTGTAATATAATAGTTCATGCACGAATGATGGTCATATTCAAAATCTTCTTATATATTGATAACTCATACTGATTTATAAAAAATATAAACTTTCATGAGACAAATAACTAACATAATATTATAAAATGCTATCATATTTAGATTAATTTTCTTTGCTACTTGGAGAGTTGCCATCTTCATTAGGTTTTTCATTCCTGAATGTCCTCACATTTTCTCTTATTTCTTCCAAATTTTCTTTGGTGTTCTAGAAAGTTGAGTTTTCTTTTTAATTTCATGATAAAGTTATACGTGAGAATAAAACAAAATTTTTTTAATTTATTATTTTGTTGGCAAATACTGCAAACAATTTTAAAGAAGATTTAAAGTTTCTCAAGACTTTTAAGTGAATATAATTTGATGCAAAGTGTAAAAGAAGAATTATTTTAATAATGTTATTATGAATTTATAATTGTAAAATTGTTATTAATTACCATTTAATATAAAAAAGAACTTGAAGCAATAGAAAACTTAAATTAATAACTGAGAGCTTCCTTCTCTGATGCAGTAAAAATGCCTCAAAACCCCTCTCTCCTTTGAGACTGAACAAAATTTAATTTTCATTTAAGGCTCATTTAAAAGTAGATACTAAGTACTGAGCCTTTTCCAAGGAAAGCTTATCTTAAAATGTTGTTACTAACAAAATAATATAAAAAAATTTCATATTAACAAATTTGTAGTATTATCATTTTATAAGCAGTAAAGTTTTACTTTATTTTTTCCATACGACAGACATATTGATTATCAAAATCATGCAAATTTACTTAATGCATTCAAATAAACAATTATACGCTACTGAAAGGCAAAGGATAGACTTGTAGCCATATAGAAACCATATATTGCAAAAAAAAAAAAAAATGTTATAGGTTATCTGAGCTACAATATCCAAGCCATTGAAAATCTGCCAAGGGTTGCTATCATCACTTCTCATTATTGATTCCAAAATTTGAGCCTTGTCCGACTATGAGGTTAAATTAACTTTTAAAAATTCTGAAATAGTTATAAGTTCAAAAAGACCTGGAATTTCTGGACCTTAAAAAAATTGGAAGAAGACTTTCAGTTTGTTTTTTCATTTTTAATACTTTTTTTTTTAAGCTAGCTTAAAAAAAAGAGTATTAATTTTTTTATTATTTTTAGTTAGCTTAAAATTTTAAATTGATATATTTGTTCACAATTGTTAGTGTTACAAAATAATTTATAGAGAATAGAAACATATTCAGTCATGAATATGGGATCCTGGTAACACGACGTCCCCTCTTGCCTTCATATTAGCCCTGATGATGGCTTAAAATGAAAGCCGAAATGTTGGCAGATAATTTAAAAAATACTCATTTTTTAATTGTATTTTTGGATCTACCTTGACCAAACCCCAATAAAAACATAGACTAATAATCTCTACGGATAGCAAACTTTCCATTGGAACCATACTAAGAAAGTTCTTAAATCTATCAAACCTTTGGTCCAAAAGTTAATTTTATTTTGGGTTCTGGAACTAACTACATTAGTAGAAATGACAGAAAAGACTTAGATAAAAATTATATTTTGAATTATTAACATTGGGTACATATAATATAATTCTCAGATTTCTTACTATTTAAATAAAATAAAAAACACTAGATTTAACACAATTCTTTGTGACTTAAATTTCTCCTTGTTAAATTATGCTACAAGTTACAATGTATGTTACTTTCCTGGTTATAAATAAAATGATCAACAACAAAGAACATGTTTTAAAAATATTAGCAGAATCAAGCTAATTGAAATAACTATTACATATTTGTAGACAGTTATAGGCACTTTGATTATGACTATTGATAGATTTGAAATAATTTTATAAAATTACACCCTCTATTAGGAAGTTGGCAAGAATTTTATTAGAGGAAACATAACTTGACACCTATCTCCTTTGAGGAAGCAGTTTACTTATCATACTGAGGCGCCAATAGTTGATATTACCTTCTAGTTTACTTGACTAGAGACTTATAAAATACTTAAATGTTCAAGCATTAAAATTAAACTAAGCTCAAAAATCCTTTCTCTTGAATAAAAATATTATCTTCATCAAGTCTTGTATAGGATATATGGTATACTTTTCAGAATTTGAGATTAATACATTCTCTTCAAAAATAATCAATAGGACCAAAGAAAAAGTATTTTGTATGGAGTTGTAGCCAGATAGATGGCTGACCCATATTTAACATAAGAAAAGGCATTGACTAAACTTAAGGGTGTCATTAACTCTGATTTTGTGAAGTTTTACATGAATTTTGCTCACCTCCTTTTTTAAAACAGCAAACAAATTTGGATATTCATCAAATATGAATGGAGAGATACTGAGTCGAGTAACATGATGAGTCTCTAGCTGATCATTTTGTTTTTACCTTATTTTTATTTTTAATTTAATCACTCAAATTATTTTTATTTATGGCAATAATTTCCAACTTAATAATACTTTTTATACTGCATTCCAAACCATTTGTTGAGTCAGAAACTGCTATGGTGTTGGGCGTCAGTAATCTCTGTTCTGTTCTGCTACCCCCAGTTTCTGAGACTATGCAGAGATCTTGTTTCAGAAGTGTTCTTAACTTATTTTATTTGTCATATAATAGTTTCCATCTCTTTTTCATTGTTTAATCTCTTTTCTTCAAGTTTGATTTAGTTTCTAATTTATGTTTGACGAAAATATTATTTAAATGTTATTGTGTGATATTAATTTTGTTAAATTTTTCTTCTTGTAAAACTTTTCATATTTTTTTCAAATTTCAAATTTTTTTTACTCATTCTATCAAATTTCTGGAGTCTATTAAAAAATTCTATTAGTACAGACATTTTGCATGCTTGTATATTATTTTTTATTATTTTTCTTAAATTTCACATCATTAAATTTGTTGTTGGCTTCACCAGGGATTGGAAAATGGCCATATTGGTATCATGTATTTTTTTTATCCAGCAGCCAATATCAAATTCCCTTTATCATCCTATTCTTTATTTTCCACTTTCTCATCTGGATGATCCTTGTATTGGAGGTGAGAAATAATATTGATGATTTCAAATAGGGAATGTATGATAAAAATACTATATGTTTTGCATTTCACTTATAATTGAGGAATTATAATATATAAACTCTGTAATCATTTAAGCTTCTATTTCAAATGGTTAATGTTTAGTATATTCACTGAAATGTATTAATTAATTGAATTAATTTTCTGAAATGTGCATTTCCTTCTTCATTGTCTCTTTATGGTTTACAAAAATGTATTATTCTACACTACTTTTTCATGTTAACATTGTAATTATTTTAGGAAGAAAATGAAGTGAAAAATGGAGAAGAAAATTATACTCCTATAATCCAGAAAGAAGATGAAATAACACCGAAAATTGATAATGGAAATATGGTTCAAGAAGATATTAAGGTTAAAGAAGAGCCTCTGGATCCTCTACCTTCTGCAGGATGGGTCTTCAAAAATTTGACAAAACAGAGAAAAAATAATTCTTTCTCTGGTGTTTATGATCCTTTTGTGAGGAATCCTTTATTTGCCAATGCTGATAAATCTGCTTATTTTGAGCTGTTGAGTCTCAGCAAACATTTTCATCCTTCAGTTGCTCTTTTTGCAGAAAAAATTCTTACATGTAAGTTGGCTATTTGAGTCCTATTATTCTTTTTCAGTTAAGTTCACAAAATGGTTTTTTCATACTATCTAGAGTGATCATATCTAATTCTTGTGTTTTGTATTTCTACCAGAAAAGTTACTTGTCATAAACTCTTACCATCCCTTACCAAAACACCTAGAAAGGGTTGGTATTAAGAATAAATCAAAGCTAAAATTATAACAAATTGTGCTCTTACTACTGTCACTATAGTCCTTTAATGCTGGTTTTGTTCATTCCATTAGGAATTTAGTCTTCTTTGATTGTTGTGTTATTTTGTATTAATAAATCTCTTTACGGATTACGGTAAAACATTATAGTTTTATCTTGTATTTTGTTTTCCTTATCTTAAATTACTTTTAGTTGACTTCCCATAAACATCTCCTAGAAGGCTTCTTAAGGACGTAACTTATATATATATATAGGCTTCAGTGGCGCTTATCTCTTTTAATCTTTATTCACTGAAGATAAACTATGCGACATTAGGCAGATACAAGTTCAGATAACACTCTTTCCATAAAGGTAGTTCTTTCATTTATTAAGTCAAAAGTTAGGTTCTTTTAAATGGAGATTCCCAAAAGTAATTTTCTTATCCTTTTTCTTTTTTAGTTGTGTAAAAGGGAAAATGCAGCACAGGCTCATCAATAATTGTGGGTTTTTATGGTGATACGTGGTTAAGTGATGCCTACGCCAGATTTAGTTCACTGGTTTTTGTTATGATAATTTTTATGGAATTGATTAAACTCACCAAGGCCAGCCAATTGCTAAAGAAGTTTTTTGTTTTTTTTAATTTTGGCTGATTGATTCATATAATTTCCCAAAATTGCCTAGCAATTAAACGTAAATCAGACGTAAGACAGTTTCGAAACATTTCCATATAGCTGGTTTTATCAAAAGATATTCAATACAAGTCTGGAGAAGATTCATAAGCCTCTTGGGAACATGATGCCATGGAAAGTAGTGCTGAATTATAAGTGGGATTGGAAATGGAATCGCTCATTATGAGCTGCTTGAACCAAATCATTCAAATCAAACCAAAATTTGATTCTCTACTGTCTCTAACTAATGTGATTGAATAATTAATTCAATTCAACTGAATCAACTAGATTCAAGAAAAATTTCCAAAATTGGTCTCTAGGAAAAGTGCTGTTCCTCTTCATGAAAATGCTTGACCTCACACATATTGTGAGTGTGGAGAGTTATGATACATCCAACGTATAACTGGACCTTGTCCCATTTGAATACTGCTTATTTATTTTTATTCTATTTCCTTGCATTTCTTGTGTAAAATTAACGTGGGATTAAATACTACACCTAAAATCAGTATTTAAATTCTGTTTATTTAGTTTTCTGCAGAACTCAAAGGTGTAAAGCTGGCATCAAGTGAGGCTTGTACAAATAAGTGTGTGTGTGTGTGTGTGTGTGTGTACATATTTCACCATTAACAATTCTTAAAATAAAGAAACTAAACTCGGTGTTAAAGCTTTTATTTTTACAAACCATTAATTGACTATTTATGGCTAAAATCGTTCAAAGGGGAGGAGTTTTTTGGGGGGGGGGGAGATTAAAATTTAAAATCAAATATCTTCATTATTATTTATTTGCGTTAAAAAGTTATATAACAATTTGTTTAGAATTAAATATAATTACATTTCTCAAAAATTCATATTTAGAAAATTTGAAGTATGGACGGGTCCCTTCGTTTTTGAAATTTAAGAGCTACTGCAAACAGTTAAATAAATTATTTTTGGGCTGAAATCAAATGAAGGAAAAGGGGTATTTAAAGTAAGAACAAAATTTATAAATATAATATCTGTCGTGATTAATGTTATGAAAAGGTTTATTGAACTTGAAATATAAAATTGAATTCTCTAACATTTATTTTTATAACCCTTATTAACGTGTATAATTAAGAATTTGCTAGAATGGATGAGTGTTTTCTCCACTCTTTCTTCCCAAACATTTTAGAGTCAGCCTTAGTGATCTCCAACTCATATAGGTAAATCTATCCAGTTATACCACCCCCGCTCTCTGGGGTTTTTATTTATTTATTTATTTTTACTTTTTTCTCCTTAAGTTAAAAAAAAAAATCTTATTATTTAAAAAACCAACATAATTATTGAGTTTTTAGGACCTGAAATATGANTTTGTTTGTTTTATCTCAAATTTTTTAGCTTCTCATTTAAATAGCAAGTAGAACAAACAAAGAAGACAAAATTCAAGCGATTGCTTTTTTATTAAATTTTTTTTTTTATTTGGCTCAATCTTAGTTTTTTCCTTACAGTTTTGATAAATAAATAAATTGTTAAACTTGTTTTGTTTTTGTTTTTATCTCAAGAAGCATGCAGAATAAATTTACTTCTCCATTCTACTAGTGTAGAGCATGAAGTTTAGTGAATATGAACTTTCATTTACTTAAATAAAATTGTTTAATTCTTGAAGAACACAAACAATAGATTATTAAGTATCTATTTAATTTTTGGGATATATCTTTTAATAAGATTTTTTTAGGAATGCTTTACCCTAATATATTTTACTACTTCATAGCCATAGGGGATGTGACTTAAAGTTGTCCTGTTTGGAGTTTTTCAAATTTTAGCAACTAAAGCATAAGTAATAAAGAAAATATGTGGTTCTGGATTTATTGAATTGGTATGTTATAAAATCAAATAGGATATCATATAGTTAGCTAAAATCAAAATAAAACTTGGTTAGGAGGAAAATTAAACTTGTTTTAGTAATAATGAAAAAAAATTAATGAAAGTTTTCACTTAATCTTTGTGAAAGCTTACCTTAAAAGATCCCCTGAACCATGAATTATATTTTTATCATGTCTAGGTTGGTGAATGTTCAGTTATTTCATTTTTGTGAATGTTCTATAGGTCACATTATTTGATGGTTCACATTGCTATTTATTATATTATTGGTTTATAGTAAGATAATATATTTTGTGCTAAGTCGGTGCAGGAAGGGAGAGGGTAGCCTTTAGAAGGTGTATTACTAATAAATGTGCTTCCAAAGTAGCGCTTAATCATGCTTCTTGTGCTCTTCTACTAAAGGAAATATTTAACTGTTTTATTTTCAATCACATAATAATATTATATTTATAAAAAGTTTTCTTATGTCTAATAAGAATCCGAAAATATTCAGAGTTAACGGATTTTGCTTTTATCTTGTATGCACCAATGTAGAGTAATGGAAAGGGTCATCTATATGTATCTACCCTTTTCTAAATGCCCTTGTTGAAAAGTATATCTTATTTTTTTTTTAAATATTGCTTTATCGTAAAAAGTTCAAAAATCTAACTTTAATCTAATAAAACTATTATATTAAAGCCTAATTTTAAATATTCTTATCTTATTTTCAGGTGACAGGATTACTTATTCAGGAGATCCATTAGCAGATTTCACATTGGTCAGATTTTTAGATAGATTCTGTTTTAAGAATCCTAAGAAATTTGATAATGAACAGAAAGGGCCTGATCCAACTTTAGCTCAAAGGAAGTACTATAAGCCTAGTGGAGTGAAAGCTATTCCTGTGCTGAGTGAAAATTATCTCTCACAAGACAAAAGTGCAATCCCTGTAGATGAACTCTTTTTATTCAAGTAAGATCTGTTTTATTTATTTATTTTATCATTACTTATAAATTTAGGTAAGAATCTGTGGTTTTACTAAAGTTAATGTTTTATTTGTGAGGGATGGCTAGAGATAATGTGCATACTTTGTATCCTTGTTGAGAATCTCTTGATACTATTTAAGGGAGACTCAGTACATCATATAGGTATCATAAAACTTATACCTAACTTATTATTATCATAGTCTTACAGCTAATCCATTAATCCTTTATGACCTAAGAGTTATTTCCTGAAAAGGGTAACTCAGAAGCAATTATAAACAAGAAGTGTTGATTTATTTTTGTTCAGTTATTAATCAGTCAAGATTTTATTTCACATTTGAGATTTTCATAATAATAGTTTTTTTACAATTAAAACTAAGGAAAAGGTACTTCATGTGTTTTTCTTAACCATTGTTTAGTCAAAAAATCTTTGTTACTTGAGATTTTTATAACAATTGTTGTAATAATATTATGACCTGAATCAAAATAAAGTGAAAGCAGAGTGAGGAGTACTTCAGAAAACAGTGAATAAACAGAACAATTAATGCGAGGGAATAGAATAAAAAATCTATCTGTCCCAGCCAGGACTCGAACCTGGATCTCCTCCTTTCCGAGCAAGAATGCTACCACTTGCACCACCGGGACGAGCTAGATAACTTATTAAATTCCCAACACACTAGCGAGAGCCTAACCCACGAGAAAGACGAATACATCGTCTTATGCTTGAAGGAGCTGACATTGTCTAGCTATTTACCGATCTCGTTATACACAATTTATTTTCATTTATAAATATTAATTTAGTTGTGGTTTATTATCCCACATAAATTTTAAACAATTAATGCGAGGGAATAGATTAAAAATCTATCTGTCGCTGCCAGGACTCGAACCTGGATCTCCTGGTCTCCCCGCATTAATTGTTTAAAATTTATGTGGGATAATAAACCACAACTAAATTAATATTTATATTGTAAATAAACAGATTTTCTTTTTTTGTTTTTATTTATAGATCAGTTAAGGCTGATATCATATTCATAATGTTTTAAATAAACTTTAACTATGGGCATGGTAAAGTTAAGTTGCAGAGACACCAAATTTTTTCATTGTGAGTTCTTATTCTAAATTTTAGCCGGTTTCATAGTCATAGGCTCTAGTTTTCTGACAGCAGAATTTATAAAATTTTAGTCTAAGAGAGCTAATAAATAAATTGCTGTAACTTAATCATTAAGATGATTAATTAAATTAAGTTGTTAAATTTTCTCTATTTGATCATTAAAATGAGTCTGTTAAGATAATAAATGTGTATAATGTAAATTATTACAGGTATTTGAAGGATAAACATAGTGACGGTAAAAAGTTCACTAAGAAGGATGATGATACCGACAGTGTGGCGAGTGAAGAGTTTGAAGAAATGATCCAAGGTATGATGGGTGGAAAAAAAACAGATTTAGATTTTCTTGAAGATGTAGGGGACAATCTCAAGAAAAAGAAAGGAGCTAAATGTGAGTTTTAATTTACTCTCCCATGTATTTTGCTAATAAAAACTTAATTCTTATTTATTAATGATTTTTTATTTATGAAGATGCAGAATGTTTTATGTTCTTTTAACAAATTAATAGCTAATGGAAATTCAGCTATTCAGATTGTTTTAATCAGTAGATTAAGTAAACTAAACTTACTGCACGATGTGGCCAAGTGGCAGAAAGAAGAAGAAAAAGAAGCCACCACAGTTATTTCAGATATCATTTGTTATAATGAGGAACATATATTTTTGGTGTGAAGCATTAGTTTTCATACAAAACAATCATATTTCCATTTGCATATCAAATTTAGGCCAGATTTTGGGGATTTGGTAATCAACTGAAAAAAAAAAATGCTCTTTAAAAAAAACATTTTGGATCTGTCAGTTTATTATTAACTGTAAGATCTGTTTTGATCTTAAAGTCAAAGTATTGATTTGAATACTTGATTATGCAATTTTGTATTAAATGAGAGGGGGAGGCTTTTGTTTATAATTTTGAGCTTTAAACCAGTTTTTTAATTATTTGTGTGAAAATATAATATATATAATATCTTGATAAAAATTAAATTAATTTGGATTATTAAAATTCAATAGAAAACTAATCTTTTAGTTTATTATTAAATTCCTTCAAATCACTTTTTACATTGAAGTTGGTTAAGAACAAAGTAGAACAGTTATTCTAGTTTTTATGAGCCTAAATAATGTGTTGTTTATTAAAAAAGGTTTTCTTAAAATTTATAAATCTAGCCTTACACTATTTTTTCTATATTCATTACAGCTGAGCTCTTTTAAGATTCAAGATCCCATTTTCAGACTCACAAAAGTCTCTCTCTCATGCCCATACTGAGAAATTCGAAGGTTCTGAAGATGTTTTAGATCTTCAAAAGGCTCACCTGTAATAAATATAGGAAAACTAGTGGCAAAGATAGTTATCAATTTTGAGAAGACTCCTTTAAATATGTTAACTTTACTCACATTTTTAGTTGTAATATTAAGAAGGGTTCTGTACTGCATTGCTAAATTTTGTTCTTTTTAGAGTAAAATTGTCTTTTGAACAACTTTTCTCTTACCTTAAAAGTTATTCCCTCATTTTTATATATTCTTCCCATTTAATTTTCTTTCCCTGAGATAATTTAAGAGTATAGTCTCAATGAATGGCATATATTCTATACTATCAAATTTTCAATGTTTGCTTATTTTATTTCAGCTGTCGAAGAGGAGGATCTTAGTTCTGATGATGAAAAAGACGAAGATGAGGAGGATGATGAAACTGAAGAAGAGGATGAACCTGAAGATATAGAAAATGAATTAAATGAAAGTGATATGAAATCCTTAATGGATTTTGATGATGCGATTGATGAAGAGGCCATAGATTTTAGTGATGGAGATGATGATGATGATGACATAGACCTTGATAAAGAATTTTTTAACACAAATCAAGCTTCTAAAAAGGGCTTTAAGATCAAAAAGGCAAGTTATCAAATATCTGTATGATCAGTCATTTTATTCCATTTTTAATTTTTATATCATTTTGTACAATAATTAGTAATGATTGATGTCCTCGCTGCCTTTCCATCATTCAGAAATGTCCTTCCCCTATACACTGCAAGCAGAGTTACTTTCTGTTTGGATCTGAACAATTGAATCGAAGATCGAACATCTAGACACTGCATTTTTGAGTCCCACTCTTGGACCAGCTTTTATTTTGGGTTAAGAGAGAGACCAAATTGTAAAATTGAATACATATTTACATTAACAATTCATTAAAAAATATCTCCCTGGCGTTAATGACCAAAGGTTGACACGCCATTTAAAAAATTAAAATAAGCTACAGACTGTGTGTCTAGTGGATTACCAAAATTCATGGCAGAAGGATGGAGAGGAAGCAAACAAGAGGCAAATACAAGTTNTTTTTCTCATCGACTGCTGAGGGCATTCGTGCTTCTCATAGGTTTTCTATTGTAAATGAATTTTAGAATTCGATTAGTATGAGGTGATCTATAAGAAGACCAAATTAAATTATCATCAATATTTTCATTATTGTTAGTTTTGTATCAAGTTATGTCTGCTGGCCCTCTAAAAGATAACTATATAATATAGATATAATTTTCTATCATCTCTAATCGACTTTAATTGATCTTTACAGGTTATTTTTTTTACCTTGTGTATGTTTTATTTTATTCTTGAGATAAACCGTAATTGATTTCATAATATTTTATGAATTAATCTTATTAGAAGATTTTGAAATTAAACTAATTATTTTTTTAGGAAAAGAATAATTTCAAAAAAGTGAAGGGTCTAAAAGTTAAAGGTGGTCTTGAAGGATTGTTTGCTCCAGCTGAGGAATTTGCTGAAATTCTTGAGGAAGCTGGGGCTTCTAAGGAAAAATCTGGCATGATACACTCTATGTCTAACGCAGACAATTCAGGTAAAATAGCTCTAGCTAATATATGATTAATTATTCTATTACATTATTAAATTCTTTAACTACTGGAGAGAAATCCCTGACCTTCCTTTCTAATCTTGTCTTTTCAGCCTCTGGTCCTATTATATTAGTGTATATATAAATCTATACTATATCTAGATATTTTTAACACTGATTGCTGATTATGCAATAATGTGAAATCCCTACAGTTATATTATTTTAGCATTACATCAATTTAAAACTTGTTTTAAATATGTATAAGTGTATCGGGTGACATATAGCTACATAATATTTTCACAAATTGAATTTGTTATTCTCATGAATCATGAAACTATTATTTTTTCTTACTTTCTTACTTTTTACACAATACAATAATTATCACCAATATTTTTTTATTTTAGCAATAATTGTTTTAGTGATTACAATGACCAACAATAATAATTCAATGTAATATATTGTAATGATAACAAATTTTTAATAGTAAAACTGTTTTTATTTTCAGCTCCTAAGCAGCTTGCATGGGAAGCAAAAAGATTGAAAAAAAGAAGAAGATATAATTGATTATATTAATGGATTGTACATATACTTGTAATATATAAGTTAAAAAATAATTTCCTAATTTTATTATTATTTATTTATGGGAGTCATTAAGATAATTGATTATTCCAGTCATGTAATTATGCCGTTCAGATATTTGTTGTGGTATAATTAAATCTCCTTGTTTAGTTTATCAAAGATAACATTTAGAAAAATTAATAAATTTCAATAATGCATATTATTAATAATTCAGAGCTAATTATGAACATGAACCAAAATAATGAAAATAAAGCCAGCCAGAAAACAAGGAAGCAAGTTAAGTAGCATAAAATCTAGAAGCAAGGAAGGTAGATAATAGTTTGCTTGATAACACTAAATGCTGTTTATTTTTTAAAGAATTACTTTTTTTTTTTTTTTTTTTTTTTTTTTTTATACCAGATTTCAAACAAACTCTTACTCCTAATAGTAGTTAAACACTTCTGAAATCTCACTATATTTTAATTACTATTTATTTAAGCTTGTTATTCTAGGATTATTGTGAAATTTATTAATTGATATCTGTCTGACTGAACCCCCACTTCTCACAGTTTAATTTAGTTTGCATCTAATACAAACACTCTCAGAATTGAATGATTAGTGAGCTTAATTTTTGTGATAAAGAAAACGCTTTACCTCTAGAGAGTAGGAAAAAAATATTAGGTTTAAGAACCTATAGGTTTGATCTAAATTAAAAATATAAAATTGTTTGAACTAAATTATAATTTCCCTATATTTAATATTGGTAGTATCTTTCTGCTTCTCTACGATAAAGGGTGACTGAATTCCCACAAAATTAAACAAATAATTATTTTTGTGTTCTAATTTGTGAGCTCTATTTTTTTTTTCTTCTTTATCTTTCTGTTGATACTTTGACACTCACTCATATGTATTAGTGGTGTATGTAGTTTTCTTTTAGTAATTATTTATTCAGCTAAATCGCATACTATTGGTATATATTTGTTTAAAATATACAATATAACCAACTTTTCTTTGGTGAGAGAGTAAAGTTTTTTTTACATTTTTCTAAAACTTTACTCTCTTTAAACATTATCCACATATTTTTAAAAAGTTTTAACTTGATTGTTTTTAGCTTATTCTCATTCAGGAGTGTCAGGATAGTCCAGGACTGTTGCTTTTTGAAACATATATATTACTCTTCTAATACACTTCAGATTTTAGATTTTGTTTTATTTGACATTATGGTCTTGAAGTTAGTTATTTTTTGTTTTTTTTAATTAAATAATTTTCAGTGTATTTTATTTAAAACAAGGAAATCTTGTGTGGCAATCTCTACATCTGAACTTTTCCAACCAAGATTCTCACTCCAGCAACTCTAGTTCAATATACTATTTTTTAAGAAGGCTTTATTTATTGTCTAAAGTTCCTTCCAGAATTTTGACTTCGAATGGCATGATTATCAAGTAAATCACTCCACGACCCTAAATAAAATAATTGAGATTAATATATGTCAAAACATTAGTCATAATTTGTATAAAATTACCATTAAATGACATTTTAGATATATTTTTATTATTGATCATTAGTGAAATAGTTATTATGAGGTTGACTTTACCTGCAATCATTTCAGTAATTACTTTGGAAGATACTGAAGAAGAATCACTAAATAAGTTGTGACTGCTGAGATAATCTGAAACAAATTTCAAAATATAATATTTTAATTCCTTTAGATTATTATGAATTATTTTAGATTTTTCATTGGCTGACTTCTATTTGGATGATTCAAAATGTTTTTTATAGATTTAAAATCATAATGTAGAATTAAAATGAAAATTATTTTAATCTGGTCTTTATGTCTAAGAGGTGACCTTCAGGTAACTCATTCTGATTCACATAAGTGTTTATTAGTATATAGTATGAATGGAAAATTAAAAGAAAATTGCAGAGGGAATCTTTTTTCTCATTGGGCTCTAATGTAAATAAAGGCCATTAGGAGCTGCATAAACTCATCAGATTTTCTTTAATCCATTGGTGTTTTTTTTTTTTGTTTTGTTTTTTGCCTTGTATATTGTCAAAAAAATCACTGAATGGATTTCAATAAATGATTATATTACTAGGAAAATTAATTTTACTATATTATTTATATATATGTGTGTGTGTGTTTATATATACATATATATATGGCATGCGGGTTTGTGCGTGCGTTTGTGTATGTGTGTGTTTTTCCCTGCTCCTTTATTTAAAATTACAACAGAAAGGTTTATAAAAAAAAATAATATATNTCAGTGTCACGGCGAGTCCGTTAATACATTCAGAGTCCTTCTCAAGGCGTTGCCCTACCTCCCCAGATGTGACACGTACCTTTTGTCCGAGGTTTGAGTAAGCCTGTGTGTCCCTGGGCCCACACTCGCCCCCGTATCCTGCCCAGAAAACTTCACCTTGTCCACATGTAAGACTGTAAACAGCTGAATATATCTCTCGTAAATACACAATAAATACTCAACACAATTTATATAGCATGGAAGGACACTTTTAAAATTTTATTCCTTGGTTACTTCTCAAAAGGGGGTGCAACTTTGATACAACTTCATTTATTCCGCGAAATTTCAGGTCTCATGACCCGACTTTAAATTACCATCTACAATTGTTCAACGAGCATGCGTATGAAAGGTCAAAACAGTGACGTTCAAATACATATAAAAATTTTTTACTCTCTAATATTCTCAATTTTTAAAATATAAGTAAAATTCGATAGGTATAATAAAGGAAAAAAATATAATAAGATAAAAATAAAATTAACAATAAAATAAATAAATCACTGTGCAGGAAGAAGGGGCCCCACTCCTAATAAGTTTAGGCATTAAGGCCCAGGAGGTTGCAAGGCCATCTCCATTTTAGTTGCCGGGGAGGATTGTGAAGATTAGGGTCCGAAGACGAGGATTGGGCATATGTATTAGGATGAAATCCGAGTTTGCTATGGAAGAACTTGAAGTGGGTGGAGATAAGGTCTTGGACAAAAGGAATTTTAAAGTTGTGATGAAGGGTAGAGTTTGACACATAATATGGAGTGTTAGCAATTATTCTGAGACAATTTTGGACTGAAAGGATTGTATTCGTTGGATATTGGAAGGCTTAGCGGCAACCCACAGTTCTTACCGTAGGTCTAGATTGTTTGTATTATGGTCTTATAGATGGTCAGTTTCTTTTCTAATGTGAGCTGTGAGCGTCTATTTATAAGGCTGTATAAGAGTATGTGGCGTCTGTTGAGTTCTTGTCGCTTGATTTTAGTATGTTCATTCCAGTTGAGTCGTGAGTCAAGGTGAAACCCAAGGTAACGGACTGAATCAGAGAGAGGTATAGGGATGTTATTTTATGTAGCATTATCCGGAGAATCTGTCTTAGTTGATAATTTACCTGTAAGCATTTGGACTCATTTATTTTAATTCTCCATTTGCTGCACCACTGCTGAATAGCATGAAGGTGGTTTTGTAAAATGTTAGAAGCGGTCTTGGAATCAGGATGGGAGGAGAGGATCGCTTTGTCAACTGCAAAGAGAGATAAAAGAGTATTAGGATGAGTAGGGATGTCTGCAGTAAAATGGATGGGTCCAAGCACACTGCCCTATAGAACACCTGCTTTCACAGGGTAGTGTTCGGAGTAATCTGATCCTTACCGGACCCTAAAGAAACAGTTAGAAAGATAAGATTTGAGAATTAGGTAGATGGTATTTGGAAATATGGACTTCAGCTTATATAATAGACCAGTATACCATACTCGGTCAAATGCTTGAGTGACATCTAAGAATGCACCAGGACAAAATTATTTTTCTTCCGCTCGAGGGAAGAGGAAATAAAGTCTACAATGCGAAACACCTGTTGGACAGTAGAATGATGGGATCGGAAGCTGAACTGATGATTAGGAAGATTACTTAAGGAAGTTATTATGGGTATTATTTGTTTTAAAAGAACTTTTTCAAATACCTTGGAAAGTAAAGGATGAAGGCTAATTGGTCGATAGGATAATGTGTTAGAAGAAGGTTTACTGGGTTTGGGAAACAGGATTATTTCAGAAAATTTCCAGAGAAGTGGAAAATGGGTGGTTCGAATGACATAATTATAGAGGGAAGTGAGGAATACAATTGCTTTTTGGGGTAGATTTCGAAGTATTAACCCGGTGATAAGGTCATAGCCGGGTGCTTTGCGCTTAGGCAGATGGTTAATAATGTACTTGACCTCAGAAGATGTCACTGCCTTAATCGGTTAACATTGGTAATGGTATATCCAGTGACTCCTCAACGTCCGTGTTAGTGGACAAGTTATCGGGATCTGGATGAGAAATGAATGTTTGCTTTAGATCCTGGGCAAACATTAGGGCCTTGTCTTTGTCAGAAGAGGAACCATCTTCTCGATGCAAGGAGGCAGAAGGTTCATGATACTTTAGAATCCTGCGATTTGCAGTCCAGAGGGATTTGTCTGCTTTTGAGAGGCTAGACAGGTAGGCATTAAATGCCTTATTTCGTAAAGCACCTAGTTTTTGCTTTACGAGACGAGATAGCTTGTTGAACTCTCTACGATCTGAGGGATGTCTATGCCTGTGGAACAGGGCTCGAGCTTGACGCTTAGCCTGTAAGATATTTTTAATGTGTAATTGGATGTTATGAATGGGATTATTTCTGGTGGAAGAAGATATTTATTCTTTATATTTTCTTACTGGTCATGAGTAGTCTAGATTAATCTGTATATATTTAGATAAGAAGTTTTTTGAGAAATAGTTGAGAGCAGAGATGGAGAACTTGGTCCAAAGCAAGGTTATGGTTGATGGGATGTTATGTTTAAACACATGTGTATTTTTGCCAGCATTAGTTATATTGTTATGATGTTAGTCAATTTTATGTAATTATTGGTTCATCCTATGTAAGTAGCCTAGCAATATGGAAATAAAATCTGAGATTAAAGGCTTTGGCTTTCAGAGATTTCTTAAACTTTAATTAGAGACCTAGGAAAAAATGAAGAGAATTTTAAGTAAGAATGAGGTGGGCGAAGACAGAGTTTGGGAAGAAGTTTTTGCACGGTTTGGGAGTTATTAAGAAGAGTTGGTGAGAGGTATGTGGTGATATTTTTTCATGGTTGATAGGACTGGTGACAGTAAAAGCCTTATGGATAAGGTTAAAGGCAGTATTCATAATTTGTTGTTTGTCAGAATATAAGAGGAAATAGAGTTAATTCTGTGTAAGTTCCATTCGTTTAATAGTTGGCATGTATGGTTCCATCTTGTTTAAGGCCAAGGATAGGGGTTTTTTGTCTCCTTGAGTTACTATTATATTCAGGCAGGAATGTATGGAATAGAGAGTTATATAGGGAATGTTAGGAGCAAGGCAAAATTGGTCAGTTAAAGTAAGCATCTTTAATATAAACAAACTCATTACCATTAACTTCCTAGTAAACAAGACATGCCCTTTTCCTTATTTATATCATATGTAAAACTCTTCCTGCTAACAATGGGAGTAAGTATACTGGACATGTTCAGTGTCATTCTGTTGGAACTATTGAACAAATCATATTAAGTCAGCATACCTCATCAAAACTGCATATCTAAAGGAGGATTTGTATTTGTTCTTTCTTGAAAGTTTTATGAAGAATTAATTAACACTTAAGTTTACTTCAATTACCAGTAATTTTTAATTTTATTTTAATTATTTTATAAATAATAATTGAGAAATGTGAAATTTACCATCTCGAATTGAAATAACAAAATCAGGAATGAGGGATTAGCCAAGATTTTGAAAGAATGCATCATTTTAATGTCACTTATTACATTTATAAAGTTAGTTAAATTTGAATTACCGATCCAATAAGACTGTTGTCTACTTTAAAGAAGCCACATGCTGTGAAGACATGATCCCGTTGAGCTATGAGGTGAAAACTCATCATTTCCTGCAGAAAACAATCAATCATTCAATGATATTTGAGGCAGAAAACTGAAAACCCTATAAATATTAGAAATAGTGTGTCAAACATGGAAGTGAGTGTTATTACCAGACTCTGAGGTAAGTGGAATCAAGTATCCCGAAATTTTAAGACTTGATCAAAGTCCCATTTTTCAGGTTAACTATTTTATTTATTGTCCAATTTGTCTTAGATTTCTGCTTTCTAAGATTGATAAAGTACCAAATAGTAACATATGTTGGACAGACACAAAATTTAATAGGTTTTCTATGATTTTATTAAAAGGAGATAGATGGATTTTTGGTTAAATATTGATACTGATGGGTCATACTTGGATCATTGGGGTATAAATTATTCATCTTAGTCTTCCTTTTTTTCTGATATGCAGCATCCCAGAGAGAGGCAAATAGTTTGGGTGGTCATGAGTAAATATTGATGTATTTTCAGAGTTATTTTGTTGTTAGTTCATAGTTGTGTACATGTTTTTGTTCATTGTATTTGGTGTGTACTTTAGTACTATTTCCTATAGTATGATGGGCTTATGCATTTGACCTGTCATACATTACATATCTGCACCAGCAGACATTACAAAGCTTATGGAAGACACTCTCAACTTACTTAAATCCTATAAAATAAGAACCACCATAGACTTAATTCCAAGATACAATAATCATGTACAAGAGAAGAGCATGTAATTTAAAATTCAAGACTCTTGTCTTTTGATACCCACAATAGAGACAATTACTAAAATAAAACTACATTGTTTACATTACTCTAACTTGGTTTAATTCCAGGGCTGTCCAAAAATTCAAGGAGAGGCTTTCTTAATTTTTGCAAAATGCAATAAGAATCTGTGGGATTTTTTTCTGGATTGAGAATGAGGAAGAGTTGTTATTCTCAATCCAGAAAAGTCCCCCAGATCCTTACTGCATTTAACTCATACCACCCTCGTCTAAAATTTACCATTGAAATGGAATCTGATTATCAACTCCCCTTCCTTGACACCCTTATTATCCGTAACACCAATGGCTCTATCTTCACTGACTGGTATCCCAAGCACACGTACTCAGGTCGTCTCCTCCACTTCAACTCATCTCACCCTCAACATAAAAAAATTAATGTGGCCAAAAACCTCACCTACAGATCACTCACACTCTCTGACAAGATATTCCACAGCAAAAATATTAAACGTGTAACTGACATCCTCCTTTCCAATGGTTTTTCTACTCACACCATTAAAAAACTTGTAAAATAATTTTTTATTTCCACTTCTCCAATTATCCCCCTCCCGCCAAAACAACCATCTCATTTTCCGTTCTCTTCCTTATATTCCAAAACTTTCTGAAAATATTAAGAAATCTCTCAGAAAAACTTTCCCTAACCTTAAGCTTTCTTTTTCCACCTACAACAAACTAAAATCTATTTACACCATCCTCAAAGACACCATCCACCTTCCTAACAGAACTAATGTCGTCTACAAAATTCCCTGTTCCACACCTAATTGCAGGGTTCTTACATTGGACAAACAAAAAACCCTATTTCCGTAGAATAAATAACCATAAAAATAACATAAAGAAAAACTAATAAAAACTGCCCTCACTAAACATATTTTTCATGAAGAACACACATTTGACTTCGAGAATATAACCATTCTTTCCACTGAACCCTATGAACACAAACGCCTTTTATCCGAAACCGTTCACATTAACTTACAACACAATCCAGTTAACGACAGAACGGACATAGAACAAATTTCTTCAACTTATTCAAACATTTTCAACATTCTAAAAACCATTAGCCCCCCTTCAAAATAAACCTGTCAAACATGTTTCCCAGTTCCAAAGTTACTTATTCTCAATAATACCCTTCCTTTTTATTGCCCCCTTTTGAAACAAGCCTCTCTCCCTTTGTACCTTCCGCCTCTTACCTCCCCCCACCCTTCCACCAACCAACGGTGTCTTTTTTTAAAATTATATTTTCCACTCAGTCATGGAAATGTGAACTTAGGGACTGACGTCCTCTCTCGTCTTCATGATAGGCAGGTGTGGTCAGTTACTGTTTTAATAGGTTGTTGTCTGCATGTTTTTAAATTGTCTTACATATCTTTCTACATTCGTACTTTTGACATCACATTACATTATTATTGTATTCTCATGACATTGTATATCTACAGCCCTTAAGATGGCTTACAATGTAAGCCGAAATGTTGGCAGATAATCTTTAAAAAAATACTCTTTTTTCAAAATTTGTATTTTTTTTGGATCTACCTTGGCCGAACCCCAACTAAAATCATCTAATAAAAAATATACATTATTGCAGATATAGATTACAGACCTCCCTCTAATAAATTACACTGGGGAACACATGTTTTGTTGAGTTAGATTTGACACTGTTTTTCCACTAGTTCTTGGCGTCTGAATCTAAGAATAACCTCAGATATTGTCTATTACGTCAACTTTTTAAACTACAGGATATCCTTAGCATAAAAATCATGCATTTAAAAGAACATAAAGTAAAAACGTACCATATAAAATTGTTTAATTAATGAAGAGTCCTTAAAAATTAAGATAACAAATTGCGTTTGTAGCTTTTTCTGGAGGGTTTAGTTTGTGTGACATTCGCGCTTGATGCTTTAACAATAGTCAGCCATCGTATGTACGTCCCAGCTACCTTGATACCTTGCTTCCATGACCCTCAAATCTTGATGGAAACGCTCACCCTGCTTATCACTCACTGTACTAAGGTTGTCCGGGAAATTAGCAAAGTGGCTGTTGTTCACGTAGGCTTCGTCGGTCGTCAGATGTATTTACCATTTCATCTTCCGGGTTGGACCGAGTCAAATTGTTCTTATTTGCCGAGCTTTCGCACATCATGTGATGGCTTCTTCAGGGCTGAAAAGAGAATGAGAGTTGTAAAGNACCATTTCATCTTCCGGGTTGGACCGAGTCAAATTGTTCTTATTTGCCGAGCTTTCGCACATCATGTGATGGCTTCTTCAGGGCTGAAAAGAGAATGAGAGTTGTGAAAAATGGTGGTTGTGTAAAAAATGCAATTTAATGCTCATGATGCAACCTAGTTTTCCAAAAGTGGAAGCTTTCCAAAAGTTGCTGGACAATTTCGGAGTAAACATTTAACAATGTTTTTGAATGCTATGTCCGTATTCGTCCTCTTCCAAAGAGGGAAATTCATTGAAAACTGGCACGGGGACTTCGGCTGAATGCGGTACTGGGCGTATAGCTGACGGTAAACTAGGATACTCTATTTGACATTTGTTTTTCTTGTTATATCCCGATGTTTATACTGTACAAAAGTAATAATCACTTGAATGATCTTTGGGCTCGCGCCAAATCATAGGTATAACAAATGGAAGCTTAGCACGTGTTCCCTTGGTCCACATCCGTAAACCCTCAACACACTTTTTACACTCTTTATGAACTGCCCATGCTTTATCTTGATCACCAAGTTTCATTTTAAAATAGGCAAAATATGCTTGTCTGACAAATGTACTGACATTTGTCCTTTGACTGGGAATGGTAAAACTGCCAAATATATAGCAAAACGAATCGGGGCTGTTTTCGCACTTTCGACAAGTAGGAGCAAAGGTAGCCGTAAGGAAGCGTTTCGGTTCAAACACACTATGTAGTTCTGTGCACTTAGGTAACGAAATACTAAATACTGCTTACCGCCCACATAGAAACCGAACGTGACGTGTTAGAAGAAAACTAAAAACCGTTTTGAAACCAGCATGCCTAATTCTATGGAAAACAGCTAAAAAATCTAACTCAACAAAAATTGAGTTTCAAATTGTTCCCCAGTGTTATGATTTATTATTTAGTACAATAAAATTAACATTGGCAGGCCATATTAAAAAAAAAAAAAAATACAACTTTTGAATAAATAATTTTACTTACATCATCTGGATTTGACAAGCTCTGCCCATATATAATTTTGTTAGTTTTCCTTAACTGAAACATAAATACATATTTCTAGTTTTAAAAACGACATTTTTAAAAAAAATTGGATTTATAATTTAAAAAATATTTCAAACTTCATTTACTAAATAATAAATTGATGAATTATATTTAATCCAGATTTTGTCAAGGTAGGTTGCTTGGTTTTGCTAGGGAAATTGCTTGAATTCCTAGGTTGAATATAAGTTGCTAGGTAATAGTTAGAGATTTCGTAGGTAATTGCTAGGTGAGGATGCTTCGAGAATTACTAGGCTCCTAGGTAGAATATAATTATTTTCACTCATTATTCATCAACTAGAATAGATAAATATATATGAACCTGTTTTATTCAACAAATTATCTAATTATACAACAAATAACCACAAACATTATGACAATGGTTAAATTGTCTGTCGGAGTGTATAAACTGTGGCTTGAATTACACTGATATGTTAATCATACATCGACTAATTTCTCACAAGATTTAACAGCAAAATATTTATGACTAATATATTCAACAACTGTGATACTGAGTAATTAGCTTAACTGTTAAACAAAGTTAAACTGATTTTTATAACTAATTTTTGTTTGGAAATCAAGCGTTTTACCTTTTTAACAAATGCTATGAGTTTAAAAAAATTTCTTTGAATCTTTACTGATCCTACTGATTATAGTTAAGAAGCTAAACATGTGGTCCAAATGGAAAATACATATTAAACAATACTTGGTGCAGTATTTTCCTCCCAAAAGTAAAAACAAGGTGTTGGGAGTCGTTCGTCAATGTTGAAGGGCAAACCCACAGATTTATCGATTAACCTGCATCCCACTCCCACTCCGTACTTTGTTGATATCCATCCAAGACAAGTTAGGGGACAATATCTGCTACAATTTATTCTAAATATTTATATATGTATATATTTATATACCGTGAGATGAGCCTAACACCTTATACATATGTTGATATCCAATTGTAGAATTCTCTCTCTGGAAAGTATTTATATTGTCTCATCGATGTACTTCAGTTTTATTTCAATATAAAAAGATCTAGTTTTATCCTTTTTCCCCTTTTATATAAATTGTATTCCACAATTACCTCGTCTCTCTGGTGTAAAGGAAGTACTGTAATCGGTGCTTTTCAGTTTTCTGTTACTTCTAAAATTATAGGTTTAAACCAAGACAGAAACCCATTTATTTAAATCTACATGTACAAAACTTTATTTTTACCCTGTAGCTCCATGTTATGCGAATGGCCTCAAAGACCAGCCCCATTCTTGGATATGGAATCCTTCAAGACTTCCTCTGCCTTCTTCATTTCCCTAGTGTGGACCTCCTTCACGTGTACTCTGTCGTACAAACCCTCCGGGTTATTTCCACACTTAGCAACCAGTATTACAAAATATTGCACAGACACCAACCACCACATTCAATACGAGAAAGCCACCATCTTACTTGCGCCAAGGAAGCAATAGAAGAACTCAATCTTTCACTAATTTTCACAAAATAACAACATTTAACGTTAAGATTTTCTTAACCATCAATACAGAAATAGACCATTAAAAAATTATCAAAGCGGAGCAGAATGGACTTATACTGCTTCGAAAAGGGGCCTTATTAGGTACAGGTTCACCAGACGAAGAACTAAATTGTATACACACAAAACACTGTTGTTACTTATTGATTTTAGCAAACAACTTTCAGTTCAGAAAAACACCATTGACCATTGGCTGATTGCAGAGGTTTAATAGCGACTATCCTCTTTGAAAAAGAACCTTATTATAAGCAGAGAATTTTTTGGGGTTCGGTCAAGATTGATCCATGTATTTTTAAAAATGTATTTTTTTGTATCGATCTTGAACGAACCCCACCAATTTCCCTACTAATAATCTCTACAGTAAAAAACTCTCCATTTGGAACCTTATTATGTTTTACAAGACAGCGATCTTCGTCCTGGAGGATCAAAAGTGCACAGGAACAGGCTTTAACCTCTGTTTTACAAAATTTTTCCATCTCCTGCTCTTAGATGTCCTCAATTGTTCATATCTTATTGTATTTGTAGGAAAATAAATATTTCACCAGATTAACATTAAAAATGAAAATTAACAGATCACTTCCTAAATGCTGAAGGTTTTGGTTTGGAGTATCACAAAAATTTTTTAGCTCAATAACTATTAAGGCAATGAAGAATTTTATCAGAAAAATACAAAGAATCACTAAAGATTCACTAGGCCCATCATAAATTGAATAAATTAAACTTTAAATCATGAATGACCAATGATGAAAAAAAAAAGGAGTAATTGTTTCTTCTTTGTATTGGGGCGAGGTTTCAATTATAATAGAGATTCTATCAAATTGAAGTCTATACTTCGCAAAAAAATGATTTTATCACCCAGCTCAGCATTTTCGGGATCTACAATCCCATCATCAGGGCTCAGGAATCTATTAAACCACGGAAAATGTGTGTGTGTATAGGCATTTAAATTGATTTTCAAAAAAGTATAAAATATTTTCACAAAAGATTTATAGAAAAGTTTAATTTAAACTTTATAGATAGATTCCAACAGAATTTTGTTACAAAACTTAAAAAATATTAATGAAAAAAAAAAGAAGATTTTATTGATAATAAATTAGAAGTTATTGAAAAAAACTATTAAGAAATATCCTGGATTAGGAACTCATTTAAGCAAATTTAAAGACACAATTGAGCCCAGAGAAAAATCAGGTGCTTACAAAAAAAAAAAAAAAAAAAAAAAAAAAATGCGAAATGTGTCCGTATCACATATCTTGGACAGACTGGAAGAGAGGTTAGGCTTTGATTGACCAAGGCGTCTCAAAAAAGCGAATTTCTCGATCATTTACAGATGGCCGAACGTTATGACGCCCCCAATGAATATTTTTATTGCACGAAGTAAACAAATGTATAGGGCTGAATGCTCTAGAAACGCTAGAAAGAAAAACTAGAAAAAATATAACAATAAAACATGTCTTATTGTTTAAGAGTGTCCCTGGTCCTGCCGTCGTTGGGGGGTGAGTTACTGGTTTTTCTTCTACAGTTTTCGGAATTTATTTTAGTTATTTCTATCTAGTTCTTTTCTCCTCCCCTCTCTCATAATTTCTTATTTTTGTACTATCATTAATATACTATTATTGGACTATATTTGACATAAAATAATAATAATAATAANATGGGAGCAGGGATAGGAAGGAATGTTAACACTAGAGTTTTTTCTCTTATGTGGCACTATGTTCGCTCCAGAACGCAGAATAACAGGCCCAAGGCAGGTTCCTGGACGTCACAACAGCTTACAAGACATCGAATGTAAATAAAAAAAGTATACCCAAATAACAATACACCAGGAAATTTACGCTAATACACTTAAACTTGTTTAATTAACTAATAAATAAAATTTTTGGACTTCATCTCAATGTCTAGGTCTGAAGTAATAAACAAAGATAATAACTGTTAGCAAAGTTTATACATGGTTTACATATAAAAGAGTATTAATTAATATTGCAGTGTATTAAATAATTTCTACACAGTGAAAATATTTAAATACCTTTTGGACTACACATATTTTTAATAAGCTATTTAAATATATAGATAAATGTTGTTTTTATCATTCTTATTACTATGGAGGAACACTATGGGATCACTATGGTCACTATAGAGGATTACTATGGAGGATCACTATGGGGTCACTATGGAGGATTTTTGCATTTTGTATATATA
>KZ808275.1:6662-19591 GCA_000696205.2 Oncopeltus fasciatus
TACTTTTATTTATTTATTTATTTTTGAGGGAATAACTTACTGTTGATAATGGAAAAACTGTGCCCCAACTCTTATCTCTATCTATTGTTCCACCTAACAGAGGGTTTTTATTCATTTATTTGCAAGATGAACTACATGATAATTAATTAAAATATTGAAATAATTCTATACACAAAATTAACAATAGCAATAAATTAATATTACAGAAACATACTCTGCAGTAGATTCTTTTAAAAACTGAAGATCAATGTCAACTAATTTTGGTGCTTGAAACTTGGAAGTTGTACATTCAATATCAGCCACAACAGTTCGATCAAATCCATAAGCACCTGATGATGGTCTAGCATAACTATAAAAAAAGGAAACAATATAGTGATTTTAAAAATATAAGAGGCATCCATTTCCAAATATGCCCTTGAACCAACCCAGGGTTTCTAGTTTTGGGAATTTTTAAGAGAGCTCATACAAATTAATTATTGAATGTAAATATGTTATGGAAGCCTTTTCAAAGATTAGGAGTGCATAGGCTAAAGCATCTTCTAAAATAATGAACTCCCCCTTCCTTATTCATTACTAAAACTAAAAGAAGTAATTATAATATATACTAGGAACCTTTAGGAAATAAATGCCTCATAATTAATACATTAAAAACAGATAGACAAGGGATGGGGTTCCCATTTAATTTCTTATAACTAATATCGAAGGAAAAAAATCATTAAAATCTATTTAAGAAATTCAGTAAAAGTAAATTCACTTAATCTTTTAAACTTATTTATACTATATATGTACCAGTTGGGGCTATATACCTAACCATTGCCCATGACATTGAAAAGATTTTAAGAATTTCTGCCTTAAGAGAGTTAAGAGCATATGAAATTCTGGATAAATTACTTCTTCAAACACATCCTTATTCAATATTAATAGTTTAACCTATGAACTAACCATTTCAAATACAAGAATGAAATACCTGAAAGAATATTTAGATATAATAAAAATAAAATCTATAAATTAGGTATAATAACCTGGGTGCAGGAATAGGCAGAGGTCGAACTTGTTGCACTACATTTTCAGGAGGCATTTCTTCCTGGACTTGTTCTTCAAGTGTCACAGTTAAATCAGCAGGATTCAATGACTCTATTGGGGGTTCACTTATGATCGCTGGTTCAACAAATGGTTTAACAACATTTAGAGGTCTATTTTTAGAAGCTCTTTTTATCCTTTCCTCTAATAAAGACATATCTTTATCTGAAATCTTAAGAAAAAGTTTGTTTTAAATATTTAAGAATGTTTTCTCCCATGAATAAAACATAATCATTACCCCAAAAATAATTGACATAATTACACTACAGAAAAATTTGAAATTACCATAAAAAGGATATAAGGAAAGCCTAATGAATGGCAATCGTGACTTAATAGTTCTATCCACTCTATTTAATAAAATGAGATGAAGTTATCAAATAAGTCCTAATTATAAAACTTAAGACATTTATTAAAATCACTGGGAGTAATACTTCTGTGAATGCCCTTTTAATGTGCAAACAATTTTTAATATCCTTGAAATGTACATAACTTCAGCATCCTATTTCTTCCAGACACTAATACTACAGGTGGTAGGTGCAAGTTGGTCAGTAGTCAACATAACCTTAATATTTGTTATAGCTGATTAAGTACAAGATATTTGATTAATTATAACTCAGAAAACTTTTCTTTTTTTTCCTTTCAACCATAAGGATAATTTAGCCAGAAATCACATGTAGCCATAATGAAAAGAATGAATGGGTATTACTCAATACAAAGAGGGTTTTAACAGGTATCGAGAAGACTGTAGTGAGAGTGATTATTACTCTTAGTAGTACAATTTGGTCCTCACTTTTCAGATAAAGATCAGACCACTAAATGGTATATAACACACAACTCCTAAATCAAAGAAAACTTTCTTGAAAAATTTATTGAAAGTTGTGTGTGGCACTGAAGACAAAATATTAGTGTCTTACCGAGACAGATTTTCCTGGATCCAGTAAATGTCATCCAAACTGATTGAAGTTATTGGCCCTTAGGGATGCAAAATTATTTTACATCTCAAATATAGAAGATGAAAATCAACCTCCAGAACCCAATGAAACCTTAAATATACTTTTGGACACTGGGTTGAGAGTTGTCAAGTATATAGAAAAATCAAATATAAATATTACAAGTGATAATTGATACACCAATGTGGATGGTCGATAACCTTCAGACAAGATGACTACTCACTGGCACACCATAGAAAGACAAGAGAGAAATCTCATAATTTTTCCCACCAAAGGGAAAAAATGTTGGTAGTGCAAAGTTTGGCTAATGTATAATGCTACTCTCCTTTCCTATACTATAAAAAAAAATTTTTAAAAAAGTAATGAACACTAGCACAAAGTTACCTGAAATCATTGACCCTTACAACCACACTAAAATATTGGGTAGATGTGGTGGAGCAAAGTGTGTGTGTCTTATCATCATCATGTTGTGTCTATTATTAAAAGATAATAGTTTTTTTTTAATCACCTGCTAAATATAGCAGGGATAAATGCTCAAGTCTTAATTAGTTCCGTAAAACTTCAAAGTGGCCCGAGAAAATGAATAACTTTCCTCTAAAGGTTAAGACAAGAACTCATGAAGGAGCAGTTGTTGGATCGCTCAGAAATACCTGTTTACCAGCTGATGCCAGCTGATCAAAAACCTACTGAAATACAGCCACATGTGTTAAAAACACTGCTGCAAAGAAGATACAGAGCTTGCAGGTGGAGTCCTTAAAAGTAAAAAAAGTAATATTATGAAACTGTAATAGTTTTGTTTGTAAAACTCATTCCCTGTTTAGTATGTGTAATTTGTGAAGTATTAATACGTTAAAGGATAATGGATTAATCCATCAACAGAAGTTCCATTTTCAGAGTGCAGAGAAAAATTAGTGTTTAAGTAAAACTTTTGTATGCAATTATTTATTATTTATTACCTGTTTGAATATACCTAAATTGTAAAATCTAATGGATTTACCACATTAAATAAATGAAAATTCATGACTTGTGTGTGCTTTTTTTTGTTTTTTTTCCATCACTGGAATACACAATTCACTGAGTTCACTAAGCATAATCATAAATAATATTAATAATCTGAAAGTGGTAAATGAGACCAATTCTATTCAAGATATTCCTTAGACTCTTAATACTAAGAATACAATAATAATAAAAATTACATTAACTTGACACTTTGGTCATCTGTTGTAATATATACATATATATAACATGATTGTGGACATAGAAAAATGAATAAATAAAACTACTGTACCTGTCCGACCATTTTATACACTCTTTCTCCTTCAAGATAATATGCTTGAACAACACAATTCAGAGCTGAATTACGGACAGCATTATCACGATCAGCAATCTGTTTTGCAATTTCTTTTAGGGCTGCAGGCATTGAAGGATGAAATACAGTAACTCCATAAGTTTCTATAAGCCAACATAATTGATCCAAACATTCTACAATCAAATTTAAAATAAAATAAAAAGTTATAATTAATAGATTGTTAGTGAATTATGTAGAATCCAATTTTATTAATGTTAACATCAATTTAACCTGATCTTTGACGAGAATTTTTAGATTTTAATCCATCCATCAAGTATGAAAATTGTTTACTTGCAGGATATACAGATGCTATTTGTTTCAAAATTACTCGAACACTATTACGTACAGCATCTTTTGGGTCACCAGCCTGAAATTTTATAATTAAAAATGGTAATTTAATATTAAAAATAACTAGAAAGCATGCATAGTAACTATATAAAATAGTAAGAAAGTGGGAAATTTAAGAAATACTTTTATAATAAGTGATGGAATAAAGGCTGCCGCTTCACTGTCCAGCATACTGTAATCATCTTCAATCAAACTTGTGAAAACTATATTTAAATACTCTAAACCTTTTAGAAGAACAGAAGGATTAGTATCATAAAATTTAAGAGTCATCCAACGAAGAATTAAATCAAGATTGCTTTTTAAACCAGCTCTATTGGTCGGCAAATCCTTAAAAAAAAAAAAAAAAAAAAAACATATAAATACTCGTATATATATTTATATATTCAGTCATATTATACGTGTGAGTGCGCGTGCGCATGTGTGTGTGTGTGTGTGTGTGTGGAGGGGGGTTCAGTTTCCTTTAAAAAATTTTAAGCAAATTGAATTATACATAATTAGAACTCTAGTACTCAATCAATGATCAAATTCATTGTGAATCAATTATATATGAACTACTTTGATTGATGATCTTTTGCTACTTTTATGGAAAACCATTATTCTGTTACTGTACAAGTTTTAAGATTTCTGGTTGAGAAACATAGCTAAGCGATTTGTACAAATCTCTTTAAATGCCAGTTTTTTATAATAACGACTTCTGCTAAGAACGAAACAAATAGTCAGATGAGATGAGGTCCGGGGGAAAAAGTGGAAACATTAAAACTTCCCAACCAAGCTCTCAACTATTGCAGAGTTAGTAAAGATGTGAGTGGTCTAGCGATAAATAATATCACTTTTCCTAGTGAACAATTCTGGCCATTTTTATTGAATCTCTTATTTCAATTGCATAAGTTAGAGGATTTAAGTTAATGGTTTTGCCAGCTCATGACGACTATTCCATTCCAATACACACATAGTGAAGCTTCGCTTTGAAACTTTGACCATAGACGATTTTGCCCATTGCTATCATATGTGATCCACTTTTCATACCTATATTCAGTCATTTAAAAACTGGCTCAATTTCAGCAGTGATTCACAAATGGAAACTCGCTCCATTAAGTTTTTTCCTGTTAATTCACATGGAACCCCATATTCAAGAATCTTTTGATATGAAGTTTTATGTAAATGGTTCTGTTGTGGATGTCAAAAGATTAAAAGCAACAATATGCCTCGATTTAAAACAAAAAAATTCATAGGTTTTTCAACAATTGACTGGCCTGGGCGAGGTTCATAATTTATTAAAAAAATTATTAGAGCAAAATACCACAAAATTATTAATGAGCGTGTGTCACATTTTTTCTTTTTCAGAAATAAAAATGGAAAGCATTACGAAAGTGACTCTAAGGAATTTCCATTTCTTTGTTTAATAAATTTTGACTGAGTAGAGAATAAAACTACCTTTTATATGTTTCATAGTATGTCTTAACTGATCAAGTACAATAAGAAATAAGGAACATTTACTAAAATAAATATAAAAACATATTGTAGGTCATTAATTGTTATTACCTCATTTAATGATTCTATAGCTCGAAGATGGAACCTAAAGTCAAGGTGGAACATATAATTCAACAAAGTTTTATTTACATTGGCAGTAATCATTTGTTCTCTCAGAAGATCAACAAACTCTGGTCTAACTGAAGTAAATGTCCATTTCAATACCTGAAATCATAAGGACTCATTGTATAATATTGTTAAATTACATTGAGAATAAAAAGGAATGAGTAAAATTCAGTTAATAAAAATAACAATAATAATAAAAAACAAAAATAATCATCTAATATTTTTTTAAAGAATATAGATAGATAAATCTCCTTAATTTTCAGGCAGATTCACCTAATATATGAAAGGCATGCTAAGCCCTAGGATATTAACAGTAGTAATTGTAATGGGGAAAAAAAACGTATATTACACGGCAATATATAATTTAAGAAGACGTTAATGAGGTGATAATTAAAAAACAAAAATAGCCAAAGATGACAGTTAGGTAGGCATAAAATTGACTATCCATAGAAAATAGAACTGACAAGAAGCCAAAGTGGAGAAATCCTGAGCATTGGTCAGGAAAGTGAATGCATTCATTAAAAAATAAGTATTAAAATCAATAATAAATTGCTAATAATAAGAATATCTATCCAACAATATATTTATATATATTAGACAAAAAATTTCTCGAAAACACATTTTTCAATATCTTATATTACTGTAAAATTATAATAATATCAAACAAAATTTATATCAGTATCCTTAAGATGTTTTCACATCAGTAGTAGTTAAGTTAAAATAATTATATGCAGAATTGCTGAATAAAAACACACAGATTCTTACAAACAAGCAAAACAATAGCTAGGTTTAAGTAATAAGAGTAGGCAATTCAGAACTATCTCATATATTAACACATAAAATGTATGAAATAGTAGTATATAATTTATAGTGGAAATATTTATCATCTGCTTTTAAAACAAAACATTAAACTGAACATAATAAATTAATATTTACCTTCATTTTTTGCTCATCAATAACTCTTTGATGCTTAAGATTATTTATTTGAAGAAGAGGCTGATCATCTTCTTCCTCTTTTTTGGATTGTCGCGAAGATTGAACTGGTTTAGTAGGTGCAACAGATGCCTGTAAAAAAAAAAAAAAAAAAAAAAAAAAAAAAAAAAAAAAAAAAAAAAAAAAAAAAAAAAAAAAAATATAACTTATTATTTTAAACAAGTTTCATTAGATAGAAAAGAAAAAAAAAATATGGCAAAAGGTTATCAAGTATATTTATTAGAACAGCAACTCATTTCAAACAAACTTTAAATAGTAATATTTCCAGTGGATTGCACATATGAATAGAAAAAAAAAACACAACTTAATTATGTTGGACAAGGGTAGAAAAATTAAGTTATTAAAGTATTATTTAACATATTTCTTGGTCCTCTTTTACTTTATAACTTTCTATACCAAAAACTTTATTTGAAAATATAAAATAGAAGAATTTGTTTTTTAGATTAATTAGGCCGTATTAATTTTTTTTTTAAATATATAGTGTAGCATCAAATATAAATGAGACATTTAAATAGACCATTAGACAATTAGAAATTTCAATAACTTTACATAACGTCAATAGTAACTTACACAACAAACATCTACATACCTAGTAAGTTATAACTAACCTGATAACTACCCACCCCCACAAATTTGCCTGCTCCTTCTATTGTCTACTAAGAAATAACCAATTACAGTACATATATTACTCTCAAGCAACTTTAGCAGCCATTAGAGTGAACTCCCACCATAACAACCGATATCACGGAACTTTTCTGATTTACTCTCTTTAAAGACCTGCAACCATGACTGTCCCAAGATTCAAAGCAAAATATGCCAGAAACACTTGGAGATACAAGCAAAGTTTATTTTAATATATATCCCATTATATAATGAACATTTAGAGCTATACTATTCAAACCTATCCAGGATATGCAAGACTAACTGGCATTCACAGTAAATTTGGAACATAGTTCAGGACTACAAATAAACCAAGTGACGCCATTTACATGACCCCATATTTAGTTTGGAAAGACTTATAATCTTTGATATAAGTGTACGAGTGTGTGTGTGTGCGCGCGCGTGTGCGTGTGCGTGTGCGTGTGTGTGTGTGTGTGTGTGTGTGTGTGTGTGTGTGTGTGTGTGTGTGTGTGTGTGTGTGTGTGTGTGTGTGTGTGTGTGTGTGTGTGTGTGTGTGTGTGTGTGTGTGTGTGTGTGTGTGTGTGTGTGTGTGTGTGTGTGTGTGTGTGTGTGTGTGTGTGTGTGTGTGTGTGTGTGTGTGTGTGTGTGTGTGTGTGTGTGTGTGTGTGTGTGTGTGTGTGTGTGTGTGTGTGTGTGTGTGTGTGTGTGTGTGTGTGTGTGTGTGTGTGTGTGTGTGTGTGTGTGTGTGTGTGTGTGTGTGTGTGTGTGTGTGTGTGTGTGTGTGTGTGTGTGTGTGTGTGTGTGTGTGTGTGTGTGTGTGTGTGTGTGTGTGTGTGTGTGTGTGTGTGTGTGTGTGTGTGTGTGTGTGTGTGTGTGTGTGTGTNTTATTTTATTAAAAATATATATTAATTTTTTTAATTATAAGAAGAAATTTTAATGTTACCTCCAGAAGTCTTTCAACAAGTATTGACCTCAAGTTTTCTTTTATTTTATAATTATCAACAACAAACAACTAAGTTACCAAAGTACCTCTCACCTCTCATCTTTTTTGGTCAAATTCGCCTCTATCAAAATATGTTCTAGCATTAATGAGGAAAATAAAGAACTTGATAATGTATTAAAATTATTACCCGTGGTTTTTTAACAATAGTTGCAGATGAGCCAGGTGCCATTTTTGCGACAGCTGCACGGCCTGGTTTGTCAATGCTTCCAGATTTGGATTTTTGCAAAGGTTGAACAGGCAAACTACCTCTAGTTTTGTCTAAAATATCCTTAATAACTCGAGCAGAAGTACCAGATCCCTAAAACACAAAAACATATAATGTACATTTCAATAAGAACATAATAGTCTAAATTATTATATCTTAACCAGCTTATCTGCATAATAAAAAACTTAAATAAAATAATAATAAACATAGATTCAAATTCTAAGCAGTTATTAAGTGACCATATTAATTAAAATTAAATTAATTAAAGTATTTAATATAAATACAGCCAAATCCCCCCCTATCTTATTACAGACACTGTGGATGTGGATTTTGAGCATATGTGTGTATAAACTAATACATAAAATACTGCTTTCTATTATTACAGTGATTAATATAATTCATTATTATCTCAAAAATTAGTAAAATAAGTAAGAGAAACAACTTAAATTCAAATGCACTTGCAAAAAAATTTGGAAAATAATATACTAAATATTTTATTTGGTTGTGGTTCTTTATCCCACATAAATTTTAAACCATTAATGAGAGGGAATAGAATAAAAAAATCTTTCTGTCCCATCCAGGAATCGAACCTGGATATCCTGCTATCCGGGCCGGCGTGTAATGCTTCGATTCCTGGCTGGGACAGATAGATTTTTTTATTCTATTACCTCTCATTAATTGTTTAATAATATACTAAATTTTCAATTATTACAATAAAGAATAATAAAAACAATAACAGAATCAAATCAAATGGATACTTGAAGCAGCTGAGAGTGTATGGGATACAGAGAATAAGGCCTAGTACTAAAAAAGAGAAGAGTGGTGAATAAGGCCAAGGGAAGAGTGGAATGAGGAAGTTAAATGAGCAATCAGAACCATAAGAGACTGGAAAAGACACCTACAGCTGAAACAAACTACTTACTTACTTATATATATTTGTATAAATTGCCTATTTGTATATTTAAAAAAAATGAGTCTAAGACAGTAGTGAAGGAGTCAAAGAGAAAGTCCTGGGAAGGATTTGACTTGGATTTAGAGAAAAATGTAAAGAAAATCAAATATAAAAGTACAGAATAAGTGCAAGGGAATAGAATAAAAAAATCGTACTACCTTAGCCGGGACTCGAAACCGTATCTCCTGCTTACCAGGCTGGCATACAACCGATTATACCACCGAGGCTAGCCAGATGATTCATTATATTCCCCACACTCTACTGGGAGTCTAAACCCCCGAGCAAGACGAATATATCGTCTTATGCTGGAAGGAGCTAATATTGTCGCTATTTATTAGACTCTCGTTTTTTTTGTTGTTTTTCTCTTTTTTATTCTATTCCCTTGCATTTATTTTACAAAATTAATGTAGGATTAAATGCCACAACAAATTACAATATTTAAAAAGAGAAATAAAAGCAAAAAAAACCTGAGTTTAATAAATAGCTGACAATGTTAGCTCCTTCAAACATAAGACGATATATTCTTCTTGCTTAGGGGTTTAGACTCCCAGTAGAGTGCATGGAATATAATGAATCATCTGGCTAGCCTTGGTGGTATAATCGGTAGCATGCCAGCCCGGTAAGCAGGAGATCCAGGTTCGAGTCCCGGCGGAGTTAGTAAGATTTTATTTTATTCTATTCCCTTGTATTTACTGTATAAAATTAATGTGGGATTAAATACCACAACAAATACGATATTTTAAAAGTCAAATATAAAAGTATTCAAGAAAATTCAGGTATATTATGATGGGGGTGAAGAATGCGAATGAAAAGCCAGTAGAGAGAAGAACCAGAGTCCAGTTTATGTAGACAATGCCCTTACAGACAGTATTCTAGTCTTTATTTATGGAAATTAAAATATCATCAAAATATTATATAAATCTGAGATACTTAAATAAAAACCTTATGTCCAAGTACTTCTATAATGCCTGACATTTGATTTAAAGTAATGTGTGCCTTGGGAAAGAAATGGTTACTCATATAAATTCTAGAGAAGGGTTCATTCATTTCATGGAATACATTATGAAGGTCGTACACATAGGTTTGTGGAGGATTATCCAACAACAAACTCTTAAAGCAAGTATATTATCCATTATCCTCCTCTTCTACCAGGTTAGTATATCACGCATCTCAAATCGCAAAGAACATAAGCTGTGTAGAGAGATGTTTTTGCTAGTGCACAAAAAAATTGGAGCAAATGGAAGGCCATATCCTTGACCTACGCTGGCTTTTATCGCTCAAAGAACAAAACACCTGTCTTTATCATAAATTATTTATATTTGGTTCCAAGGAGCTGAGGAATATAAAAACACAATGTTAGATAATACCTTGTTTTTAGATGTAGTCTCATTTCTGAAAAATATGACGAATAATTATGCTAAAGAAAAAGTCGATAATTCATTTTCATTTGAAGGACTAAATAAAATACAAATGCTTTTTAGCAGACTAATATTTTTGATAGAAAAAAAATTTACCTTAATGTTTTCAAGTGCTTGGACCATATTATTGTAACCAAGATGCAGCATAACTCCTAATGTAGCTTCAAGTGCATTTTTTCTGACATCTGCATTGCGATCTTCAAGATTTGCAAATAAAGTGGATAAGCAAGCAGTCAATTCTTCTTTAGGAAATGATTTTGGAGGAACTATAAACATTTAAAGAATTTAAAAAAAAGGTAAGTTTGCAAATGTATTAATTATATAGCCATTAAAAAAAATTACTTTCACAATATTAAATTTAAGTCAGTAATCGAATGTAGAGATCTATCGTCCAGCAGTATACAGTATAGGCATACTAAAAATTAAAAAAAAAGAAAGAAAATAAAAAAAACTGTAGGGGCAGCCAGGTCTACAAAGAACTGGAAAAACGGACTCCTAGCAACTACAGATGGCACCAACATTGTTTTAGCATTACCTCCAAAATGGTTTTTTTTTCTGCCTTGATTTCCGATCCGAAACCATCATCCTGGAAAACGAGGATAAAAATATAGATACGTCACACTGCTCACATCAAAGTCACTGCTCAAAACTATAGCTCATGGTGAAACTGCACTCTTCATTTAGAAATCCATAATAATATTTTCCCTTTCATTCTCAAAATTCTTCAGTCCACTTAAGTGTTAATCACCATTTCTACTTCCTACTTTCTCTATTTCCTACTTTTTTTTTTTTTTTTTTTTTTTTTTCAAAACAGTAGAGTTGAGTAGTGGAACTCAACCTCAGCTTTTAATGTACCTCACATACTTTGGTCCTCAATTCCTCCTCGGTGGTAACTGTAATGTATAACAGTTGCAGTGGAGTTCAAGAATGTCTAATGGACAAACATCTTCATAGTCCCTATTGACCTTGTAATGTGTACCATCTTCCTGATATCTATCACTTCATCATATAAAAAAACCTTATATCTTGTAGCATTTATCTTCCTGCTTATTTTGTTTTATCAAAGACCATTAACCCTATTGTCCATAAGTATTCAGTATTGCCGATAAACCACTATTTATTTTATTTTTTTTTTTTTTTGCTAATGAATTTATTATATTGTTCTGTATTTAATAAATACTTGAACAAAGTTTTATCGTATTAAAAATTTTGGCCGCTAAAGCCTTTTATTAATATTATGATAAACATCTAATAATAAATTGATTTTGTTAAGATGCATTTCAAATCTTTCATTTTCTATAAATTCTATTGTAGTGGTTTTCATGGAGCTCCTCAACTTGAAATTCTTGAAATTATAATATAATGACAAAATCAGCTTTAATTTCATTTTAGGTTAAAATTAAATCTCCTTGACCATAGGTCTGATTTTGCTTCATTATGACCTTATCCTTTAAGTTGAAGTTTGAGGAAAAACAAGAATCAAAACTCGACACTTGACCGAGCCCCAACAAAAAGAACATCTACTAATAATCTCTATGATAAAAAAAAACTCCATTTGAACAAAAATCACAGTATCTATCGATTGTGCCAGTTCTGTCAAGTTCAGAATAGGGAAAAGATAAAAACATATATAGAAAATAGAGGACCAAAAAAAAGAACGAGTGAGTTATTTAATAATAGATTTTTATTAGAAACCAAATTGGGACACTGATAAAATTTAACTTATGTACAAATAAGAACCAATACATNAATATATAAGTTAATTCATATTGATAATATAAAGAATAATTCTTGAATTTACAAGTACTCTCTCTTTTTGAGTAATAAGGATAGAGTAGAGTATGAACTCGCACTTGTATAGTGTTGATAGAAACTATGTCAACTAAATACAAAATTTCTGTGTCAACTATACAAGTTTTAAGAAAGTAGACAAGGTTTGTCAAAGATTTACAAAATCAACAGAATGCCAAACTCATTCTTACAAGCATTAACATGTTAGAAATGATTTAAAGTGTAAGAGGAACCAAACATTAATTCATTAATCCTCCAATCCAGTCTATCCCAAATATTAAGAACAATTACAAATGTACCTATAATGAGCCTAAGATCTCATTTCCTCCTGTTTCTCTCATTAAAACAGTCAACATGAATTCCAACCTAACCCATTTACCGTTGCCACTATTCTATAATTTAATTCTAATAACCATTTCCATCGACTCGAAATAATGATGGTTCTGTGACCTCCAAGACACATACAATTTTTATTTAATTTGCACAAAAATGATTAAATTTCTGCGGTCTTTGGGAAATTTTTTCTTGCATGTTATTATAAACTTTATTATAATTTTTTAAAAACAAACTACCAGAAGTTATAATTAAGCAGAGTATAATTAATAAATTTATAAAAATGTTAAC